>JAKOGI010000281.1:0-192500 GCA_029747015.1 Carnegiea gigantea
GGCTAGTGTTGATTAAATGTTATTTTCTTGTGATCAATGTGGGTGTAATTGGTGATCAATGGTTACGTGCTTGGTGATCAATAGTTTTCTGATTGGCATTCATTGATTATTTGCTTGATGATGAATAACTTTGTGATTTGTGATCACTAGTTTCGTGACTGGTGATCATTTTAGAATCACTTGTGTAAATGATTACTTGTTCCATCATGCATTGTAAGTCCACTGCTTATATGATAATTGATGCCCTTTAGCAAGTGAACGTGTTGTCTAGTCATTGATTAATAATTTAACATTAGTGATTAGTGTCTTTATGCTGGGTGATTATTGCTTATGTGGTTTGTGATCAATATTTGATTACCTATGCAAATCTTACATTTTTTATTTCCGGGTAATTGTGTAACCATTTCTTTTTCATTTTTATTTTATACTGACCCTTTGTTTAACAGTTGCGGTGACAAGGGTGCCACTAGGGTTTTTATGGCCACTCTAAAGCCAGGAGAGGAGGTTAAGATGAATGTCATCAACATACAGTCCATCATACAAAATGATCGAGAGAGAGAGAAAGCGATCTCGTTACTTCAAGCAGACTCTTCATGTCATGTGATCAAAGTGCAAGTGCCTTACAATCAACTTATTGCTCAATAATAACTGCATTAGTGATCATAACTAAAACATTGAGTTATTAAAATGTCTACTTGAAACAATTTCTCGCCAAGAATGGTCTGTCTTCAGCAGTAAATTACATTGTATAAATATACATTATTTTTTCTTCAATGCAGTATTTCTTTAGCAAAGAAATCTTGAAAGTCAGTTCACTGAAGAAAGAGATAAAGATTTTAAGCTGGTAATCAACAGAGAGCTAGAAAGATGTCTATGGATCAAATCAAACAAGTTGACTTGCTAAGGGCTGATGTTCAGTGAATGCCCTTAATGCACATGGCTTCTTAAAAAAAACGCGTTGATTTATAATGTTCGTATCCCCAATGTTCACATGTGTTTTTTTTTATTTTTTATTCTTTTTCCTTAAAAAAAATCACAGTTTTTCTTCCCCGTATGTCACAGGGGTACAACTTGAGGGACGACAAGCTTGAGATCATTGATAACATGCCCATAAGAACAACATTTAAGATTGCATATGGAGACTTTCCAGTGAAGTTGGTGACTTTTAAAAACTATGTTGTTTATAACTATGCTGACGTTATTACATTGCAATTCTAATAGCATGCACTTTTTTGAAAATCTATGCAGAGCAAAGTACTCAATGCTTACCTGCAGGGTGTACAACATCCTAAGCATGATATTCTTGAGAGACTAAAGGCGGTACGCTTGATGATGCTGTGGACATCAAGTGCAAATATCACAGATTGTGGCATATTTTGTATGGGACACATGGAGAGCTACTTTAGGGAAGGAGAGAAGTGGCAATCTGGACTGAATCCAAACGATGTAAGTATTACAGCATAACACTGACTTTGTTAACAATATAAAAAACAAGGTTGTTACTAATTTAACATGAACTACCTTTTGTCCTTATGATGCAAGGCTCAACGTTTTGAGGGCGTAGTACTATCACGACATAGTCACCTATGAGCACAACTGGGCAAGATTCACAGTAACTAAAAGGGCGTAAGATTTTAAGGAATTTGGGATAATTTATCTGAATCTCAAGGAAGGTGCTAAGAACGACTAGGTTTATCCCTATCCTGTTTCTCTGTATTGCCAATTTACAATGGACAAGAATTATTTTGTAAATGAAAATTATATATTTGCATATTATATAGCATATTATTTAGTATTTTGTTCATTTTAGGTCTATGCAAATTTTCATGGCACTAAATTTAGTAGAGATATAAAGAATGATCACCAAACATAGCTCTGGTGATCACTGACAACGTTATTATTGATGAGCAACTGTAGTTCTTGTTATGACAAAAAACAATACTAATAATTACCAAGAAGTGACCTATTAGTCAGTAAGAAGCTACAAGTAAGAAGATGTTGATCACCCAAAAAACATTCAGTGATCACCAAAGATACTTCTAGTGATCCCTAGCATACGTCTTTTGATGTAGCGCCCTAAATGTACATATTGCGCTGATTTCGTTCTCTTCATTAGATTCGCCAATTTGAGGTACTATCCCAAATGATCAGGGCGTTACCGCCATCCAGAAAGGACAAGGCTTTGCTTGCAAATAATAAATTTGGCAATGCTAATCCATGCTTACCATCGAAAGGCATTCACACAATCACACCCCATTAATCCGTATATAAACCATTCTAATGTCAAACCATTTAACTATTCCAAGGTTTACATCAAAATATAATAACTCTTGCAGAGTACATAGCTTTAGCATCAAAATGTTTCATAATACAGTGCTCAAAATATCTTAGCACTAATGCACTACTATTCCTTTTGTTTTGACTTTCTTGCTCACTTATCAGCTTCAGTCGTCCTGCTCGCCTGGGGGCGATTCACTGAACATTTTTCTAAAACAAAACATGAAAACATTTCGAACTATGAGTAGAAGCTCAGTATATGCATCCCTGTATTGTTAAAAGATCATTAAAAAGTTAATTGGGCCCGCATTGTAATTCATTTTATTTTAAAACAGGGAATGAGATGATCATAAAACTGCATTGCTAATTATTATCTGATAGTGAACCCCTGGCAATTGTAACGATCTGTGGATAGGTGTACACCTACCAAGTCGATCGAGGAACCTAACCTAAAGCCACGCAAGTAACTAAAGGGCACTGCCTTGTAACTGATAACTGATGGGTCACTTATTATATGATAAAGCAAGGATTAAACTGATTCATTGATGTACTTACCAAAGCATTATATTTTTGATAAATACTTGCTGATTTCTAAAGATGCAGGCAATGAACGTACCTGGTACTTTTAATAAAATTCACTAAAATGGGATTATGCGCAAAGGGAAGGAAACGATAGATTAGGCCCTGATTCTATACAAAAATATCATTATAGGAACATACGGTTAGCAAATATATTTATTTCATGGATAATAATTTAATACAAGAAAAGTAGAAGCATAACAATGGTTTAGAAAGAATGACTCACAACTTAGTATTCTGACCTCTAATTAAGACCCAAAACCCCAATATTGAAAGCTTACGAAGTCCCAAACTTTTTCATTTAGAACACAAAACTCGATTCCCACCATAGGGTTCCCAAAATGGGGCTAGAACATAAGTATTTTAGTTTTGGCCTAACCTGTGTAGTTCTGATAAAACGACCATAACGTTTTCCGCAGAACTCGGATTAAGGCAATTCAAAAGGCATTTGAAAGCTAACACATTGGACTATATAACCATTAAAAATCATAATTTTTCAACAGGTCAATAATTACCAGTTTAATCACAAAGCTTGCCCTATTTTCTGAAGTTTTTCAGCCTCCACTGTCAAGGCTTTCCCCTTTCTTTTCACACAATTCCCCATCCGAAATCACACCTTAAATTCATGTAATAAGGCTTTGGTCCTTCCCATCACCATACGAAACCATCACACTCAATTTCACTTCAAAATCGTGTACATCAAAGATCATTTCTCAATTAAATATAAACTAATAATATCCTTGCTATTAAAGGAAAGTTAAACCTTGTATAATCAATTAAACCCTAATTTTTGTGCAACTTATTGCCTCTTCACTTTATCCAAGATCACCAAAATATCCTCATAACATTATTAGAGATTAAAACCACCAAATCAAATACAAGAAACCAAGAGAAACAAACTTCCCACTTGAAGCTTCAATGATTATGAATAACCCTAAGCCTAACATGCTCCAAACTCAACTCCACCATGATCAATGTCAAAATAGCTCTAATTTCTTATCAAAACATCATGATCAATAATCAAAATAACAAACAAGAATCAAAATCAAAAATCTAAAGAAAACAAGCTTAGGATTACTCACTTTGATCTTGAAGAAAGTAGAGATGGAGGTGATGTTTGGTGGTTTTGTGGATTGGGGTTGGTCGCTAGGAGTACTAAGGCATCGGGGGGTAGTCACAGGTAGCCTAGCTGGCCGAAAAACACCACAGAACAGCAACCACCATAGGGAGCGGGGCTAGCTGGCCAGAGAGAGAGTGGAGAGAGAAGTAGGTATGGGTGCCTGGCTTGTTTAGAATGAAGCAACATTACTTGGCTAGTATTTACTCTTTCCTAAAGTGGCTTTTTAGCTAATCATGGTTAAGTTTAAATCATGATAATTGGCTTGGTTAGTAATACAAACCTGTTGGGCTATGATTGGCTTGTACGATTTGGGCCCGGGAAGAGAAGTAAACCGTATGCGATTGAATTTTCATAACTCAAAATTAAATTTTTGCGAGGTTATATAATAATAATAATAATAATAATAATAATAATAATAATAATAATAATAATAATAATAATAATGGTAATAATACTTTCTTAAACCATAATCATCGAGGCCTACTATCGATTTCCCTGAAATTTTACGATAACAAGAACCTGAATTGCAAAGCGAGGGCCCAAATGAGATATATATATATATATATATATATATATATATATATATATATATATATATTTTTCCACCGAAATGATTAAATGGGATAAATAAATATGAGAAAATGTTTAACATGAAATAATTAAATAAATAAACATGATTTAGTGTTGGACTATTACAACCTTCCCCCCTTAAAGAGTTTTATCCTCGAAACTTAAGATCTTTACCATGCTATGCAAGATTACCTCAAATAGATGTGGTTACTTCGCTTTCATTTCCTCTTTAGTCTCCCGAGTAGCTTCTTGGGAGGTATGATTTGACCATAGCACTTTGACTAGAGGTATCTGCTTGTTGCGCAACTGCGTAATCCTATGATCTAGTATTTGGATTGGTTGCTCTTCATATACTAAATCGCAGTGATTTTAATAGGTTCAAATGCAATGGTGTGATTTGGATTTGGGATATGCTTTCTAAGCTAAGAGATGTGAAACACGTTATATACGTGCTCAAGGCGATAAGCTACAGGATTCAACTTTTCAATGATTTCATATGGTCCAATATATCTTGGACTCAGTTTTCCACGTACTCCGAACCTCTTGACACCCATAGTTGGTGAAACTTCCAGAAAAACTTTCTCGCCTACTTGAAATTCCAAAGGCCCCCTTTTTTTGTCTGCATAACTCTTTTGCTGACTCTGGACAACCTTAATATGCTCTCGAATCCTTCTTATTATTTTCACGGTTTCCTAGATCATTTAAGGGCCTATAATCAATGCCTCATCCAAGTCACTCCAATACAGTGGGGTTCTATAGTTTCTCCCATATAAAAGCCTCAACCGGGGCCATTCTGATGGCAGACTGGTAGCTATTATTATAAGAAAACTCCACCAACGGTAAATCATCTTCCTACTTCCCTTGGAACTCTAACACACAAGCTTTTAACATGTCCTCCAGAATTTGATTCACTCTTTCAGTCGCCCCATCTGTCTCAGGATGATAAAAGCTACTAAAGTTCAATTTGGTCCCAAAGGCCTTTTGAAATTCTTGCCAAAAAGGGGCTTGGAATCTTTGATCCCTATCTGATACTATGCCTAAGAAATCCGGTGCAGACTGACTATTTCCTTAACATATAATTGAGCTAGTTTTTCAACTCCCCAAGTATCCCTAATTGGCAGAAAATAATTCGATCAACTATAACCCAGATAGCATTCTTTTTTGAGGCAGAAAGGGGTAAACCCATAGTGAAGTCTATGGAGATCGAATCCCACTTCCAAGTGGGAATTTCTAGGGGTGGCAGTTCACGTATAGGATGCTGATGCTATGCTTTAATTTTCTGGCAAATTAGACACTTGTCTACATATTCTGCAACCTTTTTCATCATATTATTCCACCAGAAGTATTGCCTTAAGTCTTTGTACATCTTGGTGCCTCCTGGATGCACTAGGTAGTGAGTATTATGAGCGTCCTCTAGGATCTGTTTCCTTAATTCCTCATTTCTGATTACACATAAACAATTACGGAATCATAGGGTCTCATCCTCATGTACTACAAACCAAGTTGACTTTCCTTTCTCTAAAGTTTGCTTTATTCTTTGGAGTTCAGGATCACTTTTCTAGTTCAGCCGAATCTCCTCCACTATGGAAGATTGTAAGATAAGTGCTGATAATTGAACATTTGCTTGCCCATGGGACACTAATTAAATTCGTATGTCCTCAGGCACTCTTAAGAGACTCAACTGAGTAATAACCACAGTGCTTGGGTTATATTGCGCCTTCCTACTCAGGGCATCTGCTACAACATTTTCTTTTCATAGATGATATTAAATCTACAAATCATAGTATTTAAGCAACTCAAGCCAACGCCATTGTCTCAAATTGAGCTCCTTTAAGGTGAAGATATACTTCAGACTTTGATGGTCAGTATAGATCTTGCATGGTACCCCATATAAGTAATATCTTCAAATTTTCAATGCAAAGATCATAGTTGATATCTCCAAGTCATGAGTAGGATAATTTTTCTCATAAGGCTTGAGCTGTTGAGAGGCATAACCTACTACCTTGTCTTCCTGCATCAATACACACCCCGAATAGTTCTTTGAAGCATCACTATAGATGGTATACTCTTTACCTTCCACTGGTAGGGTTAGGATTGGGGCGGTAGTTAATCGCTGCGTTAATTCCTGAAAGGCTCTTTCACACTTCTCTTTCCACTCAAATTTATTTGCTTTCTTCAGCAGATTGGTTAGGGGTGAAGCTATTTTTGAAAAGTCCTTGACGAACCTTCAATAATAGCCCGTTAAACCCAAAAAGCTTCTAATCTCAGTGATGTTAGTAGGCCTTGACCAATGCCTTCACCTCCTAGGGGTCAACTTTGATTCCTTCTTTTGTAACCACATGACCTAAGAACACCATTTCTTCCAACCAAAATTCACACTTCTATAATTTTTCATAAAGTTGATGCTCTCTCAAGGTTTGTAACACCATCCTCAAATGATCAGCATGTTGCTCCCTGTCCTTAGAATAGATAAGAATGTCATCTATAAACACCATCACAAACTAATCTGAGTAGGGTCTGAAGACTCTGTTTATAAGATCCATGAAGGCTGCAGGAGTGTTGGTAAGGCCAAATGGCATCATTGTAAACTCACAGTGACCAAACCTAGTTCTAAACGCAGTGTTGGGGATGTCATCATATTTAATCCTAAGTTGATCGTACCTTGACCTCAAATCAATCTTGTAGAAGACTTCTGCTCCTTGTAATTGATCAAACAAGTCATATATTTGTGGTAAAGGATATTCATTTTTGATGGTCATCTTGTTAAGCTCCCTGTAGTCAATACATAGCCTTAAGATTCCATCCTTTTTCTTTACGAACAACATGAGGGCACCCCATAGGGACACACTCGGCCAGATGAATCCCTTATGCAATAGTTCATCCAACTGAATTTTTAATTCTTTAAACTCAGTTAGAAGCATACGATATGGGGTTTTACAGATAGGGTGGGCACTTGGGATTAATTGAATTCCAAAATTAATTTCCCTTTATGGGGGTAATCCTGGTAGTTCCTCAGGAAAAACATCTTCAAACTCACAAACTATAGGAATATTTTCTGCTTTCTCTTCTTTTGTTTGGGTGTCAATAGCATAACACCAATGCCCAATACATCCCTAACATAATAGCTTACTTGCTTTCATAGCAGGAATAAGGGGATAGGATTTTTCTTCTCTCTGCCCATAGAAGAATACTTTTCTCCCTTTTTTATCCTTCAAAATAACCTTAAGATCCTCACAGTCAATCTTAGCTCCACAGGCATACAACCAATTCATTCCCAAAATGATGTTAAAATTAGACAAATCAAATTAAATCAAATCCACAGAGAAGGTGGTTCCACTAATGTTAATGGGAACAAGTCCATAGGAGATAGGGGATTCAATCACAGAATCATTGGATAGCTTGATCCTATAATTGGTTTCCGTCCTCCTAGGCTCCAGGTTTAATTGCATGGTAGGGCGGGTAGATATAAATGAATACATAACACCTGAATCAAATAATACACAAAATGGCTTTAAATTTAGGAAGAGAGTTCCAGTGACTATGGTACCAGAGGTGACAGCTTTCTTCTTGCTCATTACGTACGCCTATCCTACTGCTGCAGGCCTTGGTGGTGGGGTCCTTAGCGAGGTGGGGCCAATAATTTTACTGCACCCTTATCTACAGCCTTCAACCTTCAGGGGCATGCAGCAATAAGGTGTTCAGGGCTTCCGCACCATATGCACTTGTTGGTTCCTACTCGGCATTCAGGGGTGGTATGATTTGTTCTACCACACTTCGTACAGGACTCTATCGAGTCTACAGGACAGCTCTTGGGAGGAGCAGGAGAAGATTTCTTCTGGTTCATACTCTCACTTGGACTTCCTCGATCAAACCCCTTTCTCTTTTGGTTGATTGGGTTCAGAGCTCTCAACTCTGTCTTTACTCGCTCCACTTCAGTAGCTCGCTCATATAGCTCTTGGTAAGTCAAGACTAGTTACCCAGCTAGCTGATTTCGAATATAAAAGGTGAAACCCTCTTCAAACCTCCTCATCATTAACCTTTTAGATGACATAAATTCAAGGACAAACCTGGATAATTCTGTGACCTTACTAGCATACTGCATCACAGTCATGTTGCCACTTATCTTCAGCTCTATAAACTCTTTCTCCTTTTGTCTTTGGACCACAACTGGATAAAACTTTACCCTCAACTCACCCAGGAATTTACTCCAAGTGAATTCAGGCCATACGAGCTTGTTCTTAACGGTGCTCTACTAAATATTAGCTTCACTAGTCAAATAATATGTTCTAATATTTAGTTTCTTTTGTTTTGGCACGTCTACCACTATAAAGATTTTCTCCATTTCCTTTACCCATTCTTCCAATACTACTGGATCATAATTTCCATCACGCACTTTAGGATTGCGTCGTGCTATCCTATCTGCTAATTTATCATCTATAAGAGGGGTTTCTGCGGGTACTTAGGAAATCCTCTTCATCAGTTCAGCTACGAAGGTCGGCCAGTAGTTCGGGTCCCCAATGTTATTAGCTAACTCAGCGAGAATTGGTGGCATTTGGGCACAATTTTGTGGCACATAATGTGAGGCTTGTTCACCCGATCCCTGGCCATGATCCGAAATTTCTTCTACATAAACCTCTGCATTGTTGTGCACTAATTCGGACATTCTAATCATACATTAAACGAAACAATCAATACCCAAACATGTAAGATGAGCACGCCTAACAAATACATTTAATATAACTCAAATATTATTGAAAACACACCCAAAGCTTCATTATATCATTTCATAACTGCTCATTTACATACATAGCTGCCTGTTTATATACATGATCAACAAAACATATCACATCTAATTGAATAGACCAAGTCAGTTTTGACTCCTACCCCAACCTCAAACACTAACTAGCCCCAAGATACTAGATCCATCATATGACCAAAAAGAGAAACGGACCATGTCATCACTGTCGGAAAGGATTGGACTAAATATATACAATGTCAAATGCTACACAAAATACAGCTATCCAATCTGATCATACCATATATACATACAGGGCTAAAAATGTAATACACTCAGGTGCAATCCTGAAACAACCTAACGAAAAGCAGTGCACCTCAAAGAGCAGGGGACGGATCGTAATCTAGTTTGGACTCATCCTCCAGCTCCTCACTCGAGTTGAAGCTGCTGTCCGATAGTTACAACTCCACCTCGTCAGCCTCCTGCTCCACTACCATCTCATGAATCTCCTGATCCTACTGCTGCTCCACCACTGCCTTATCAATGTCCTAATCCTCCTCTGGATCATGCTCCGCCTGTAGATGGCCCTTGAAACCCTCCATGGCCTCATCCTGAGAACTAACTACCACAATCTTTGGTGTATCAAGGAGATCCACCACCACGTGAGCCTATCTAAGACTGTTGGGCATCAGTGGGGTGCCCGGAGCAGGCGGTGAAGGTGGTCCCTGTGTTGGTGAAGATGGTGTAGTTGGGGGATGTGCCTAATATAACAAGAAAATGTGCTGAAGAGTCTCCATAGTAATCCCCCTATGCTCGAACTCCTCCTTTAATAACAACTCCGAAGTGATAGTAGCCCAAGCCCCCTGGACCTGGAACCTGGGTTCGTCCCAGCTTGGGTTCCCCGTCATCATTGAATTATGATAACGGAGCCTGAACTCTACCCACGGATCAGTTATTAGTAAGGACCTTAGCAATCGGTGCGCATGGACCGTGATGCTATGAAACTGGGAGAAAGGGTCCTACGCATGAGCTATAATACTAGTACGCAACAATGAAATGTGAGTGGCCACAGATGTACCAGGCATCATGTTGACTACGTAGAGATCCATCTAGCAAGGAAAATACAAATGAGCACCATATGGAAGATAAGCAACATGCACTTCTAATATCACAAGTCTCTAATAGTATACAATATTCCCTACTAATAACCATTTTCACCCTCCTATGAACTCCATACTCCGTATCCCATCCGGAAAATCAAAACCTGGCTCTAATATCAAATCTGTAATGCCCCAAATGTATATATTTTGCTGATTTCATTCTCTTGATTGAATTCACCAATTTGAGATATTATCCTAAATGATTAGGGAATTATTGCCGTCCAAAAACGACAAGGCTTTGCTTATAAGTAATAAATTTAGCAACGCTAATAAATCTTTACCATCGAAAGGCATGCACACAATCACACCCCATCAAACCATACATAAACAGTTCTAGCGTCAAACCATTTAATTATTCCAAGATATACATCAAAATATAATAACTCTTGTAGAGTATATAGCTTTAATATCAAAATGTTTCATAATGCAGTGCTCAAAACATCTCAGCACTAACACACCACTATTCCTTTTGTTTTAACTTTCTTGCTCACTTATCAGCTTCAGTCGTCCTACCCACTTGAGGGTAATTCACTGAACATTTTTCTAAAACAAAACATGAAAATATTTCAAACTATGAGCCGAAGCTCAGTACATGCATCCCTGTATTGTTAAATGATCGTGGAAAAGCTGATTGGGTCCGCATTACAATCCATTTTAATTTAAAATAGGGAATGAGATGATTAAAAAACTATATTGCTAACTATTATCTGATAGTAAACCCCTAGTAACTGTTGTGATCTGTGGATAGGTGTACACGTGCCAAGTCGATCAGGGGATCCGGCCTAAAGTTACGCGAATAACTGAAGAGCAATGCCCTATAACTGATAACTGATGGGGTCACTTATTATGTGATAAAGCATGGATTAAACTGATTCATTGATGTACTTACCAAAACATTATAATTTTGATAAATACGCGCTGATTTCTAAAGATACGGGCAATGAACGTGCCTGATACTTTTAATGAAATTGACTGAAATGGGATTATGCACAAAAGGGAAGGGAATGATGGATTAGGACCTGATTCTATGCAAAAATATCGTTGTAGGAACGTACAGTAGCAAATACATTTATTTCACAGCTAATAATTTAGTACAAGAAAAGTAAAAGCATAATCGTGGCTTAGAAAGAATAACTCGTAACTTAGTATTTTGATCTCTAATTGAGACCTTCGCAAAATGGGGCTAGAATATAAGTATGTTAGTTTTGGCCGAACTTGCGCAGTTTTGATAAAATGGCTATCACCTTTTCCACAAACGTCGGATTAAGGCAATTCAAAAGGCATTTGAAAGTTAACACACTGATCTATATAACCTCCAAAAATAATAATTTTTCAATGGGTCAATAATTACTAGTTTAATCACAAAGTTTGCCCTATTTTCTGAAATGTTCCAGCCTTCACTGTCAAGGCTTTCTCCTTTCCTTTCACACAATTCGCCATCCAAAATCACACCTTAAAGTCATGTAACAAGGCTTTGGTCCTTTCCATCACCAGACAAAACCATCACACTCAATTTCACTTCAAAATCATGCACATTAAAGATCACTTCTCAATCAAATATACACTAATAACATGCTTGCTATTAAACAATGGTTAAACATTGCATAATCAATTAAACCAAAACTTTTTGCCAACTTACTTCCTCTTCACTTCATCCATGATCACCAAAAACATCCTCATAACATTATTAGTGATTAAAACCACTAAATCAAATAAAAGAATCCAAGAGAAACAAACTTCCCACTTAAAGCGTGCATAATTATGAATAACCCTAACCCCAACATGCTCCAAACTCAACTCCACCATGATCAACACCAAAATAGCTCTAGTTTCTTATCAAAACATCATGATCAATAATCAAAATAAGAAAACAAGAATAAAAAAAAAACCAAAGAAAACAAGCTTACGGTTACTCACTTTGATTTTGAAGAAAGTAGAGATGTAGGTGATGTTTGGTGGTTTTGTGGATTGGGGTTGGTGGCTAGGGGTACTAGGGCATTGGGGGGTGGTTGAAGGCAGCATAGCTGGCCAAAAAACACCATAGAACAGCACCCACAGCAGGGAGGGAGTTGGTCGGCTAGAGAGAGAGGAGAGAGAAAAGTGAGTGCGTGTGTTTCGCTTGGTTAGAACGAATCAACATCACTTGGCTTGTATTTACTCTCCGCTAAAGCGGCTTTTTGGCCATGGTTAGGTTTAAATCATGGTTTGGCTTGGTTAGTAATACAAACTTGTTGGGATATGACTGGCTTATATGGTTTGCATCCGGGAAGAGAGGTAAACCGTATGCGATTGAATTTTCATAGCTCGAAATTAAATTATTACGAGGTTATAAAAATAATAATAATAATAATAATGATAATAATGATGATGATGATGATGATGATAATAATAATAATAATAATAATAATAATAATTTCTTAAACCATAATCATCGAG
The DNA here is from genome assembly GCA_029747015.1 of Carnegiea gigantea. NCBI lineage: Eukaryota > Viridiplantae > Streptophyta > Magnoliopsida > Caryophyllales > Cactaceae > Carnegiea > Carnegiea gigantea. Next base: position 12,878 of record JAKOGI010000281.1, read on the forward strand.
GCTTACTATCGATTTCCTAGAATTTTACGATAACAGGAACCCAAATTGCAAAACGAGGGCCCAAATTTTATGCATATATATATGTATTTTCCACTGAAATGATTAAATGCGATAAATAAATATGAGAAAATCTTTAACATAAAATAACTAAATAAATAAACATGATTTAGGGTTGGGCTATTATATTTGATCACCACTACTGGACTTGTTGATAAGACACTAGGTCTCATTCTTTCTAAAAACATATGCTACTATACTTGATGAGAGCCAGCCCCAAACGCAGCAAAATAAACATATTAATGAATATGATTCACCCAAAATCAACATATTTATGGTGTGAGCATAAGAACATGTTCTGATCACCAAAGATAATCATAATGACCACCAACACTATAATTATTGATCACCAAATGATATATCCTATAAAAACACATACTATGATGTTTGATGAGAATAAGACACAAATACAAGAGAATAACAGGCTTCTAAGACATGACTCGTAATATATTTGGTGAAAAAACCAACATATTTTTGTTGAAAACCACAGATTGACATAGTGATCACCAAACATGGTTGTAATGATCACCAAACGTAGCTCTAACAATCCCCAAAACTGATACTGTAGATCACCAAATGATATCTTCTTTAAAAATGTATACTATCACGTTTAATTAGAATAAAACACAAATACAACACAGATATGTTTAGAAAAAAACCAACATATTTATGGTGATCACCACAAAACATCCTGTGATCATCAAACACAGCTCTAATGATTACCAAAATGTACACAATTGATATAGCAATCACTCATAATATGTTTGCGTTGAATACCATACATGGATATAGTGATCACCAAGTAGACCTCTAACGATCACCTAACACAGCTGTAATGATCACCAAATTAGATCCACTGATCACCAATTGATATCATCCATAGAAACATATAATATGATTCTGTATGATCATAAACCGCAAATACAAATATCTTAAACAAAATTTTTCATATAATAACAACATATTTAAGGTGATCACCACAAAAGATCTTGTGATCACCCAACACAGCTGTGCTGATCATTAAATCAGCCTCTAAGTGAGCACACATATTACAACTTTGCAAGCACATTTTCACCATTTTAGCAGCTGATCATCAAAAGGAACACTAATGATCAGTAAAAGCAATCTTACTGATCACTAACTAATACCCTCAATCTAGGCAAAATTGATATTTTTGTTTTAATAAAAGAAACACACAACCCGTGCATACCCCCAGAGATAATGCATTAGCGTCTCCTTTTCAGATGGTTTCTACTGTCATGGGAAGCAACCTAATTGTAGCAGTGGCACATCTGCATGCATAACTGATGCTCAATAGTCCTCTGAACCCCGTCTTCATCCTTTTTCCTCTTCCTTTAATTATGGACGTCAGGGGTGGATGTATATCAATGTGGCCTGGCACCGTACATCTAAAGTAGGTCTGCAGATCGGCTGTTGTGTTACTCGGTGACTCAACACCCATATCCTGAAGTTGATGCTCGACTGAAATCATAGAACTTAACAACAGCTATAACTTTACAGGGGTGCACCCAGCCAGATCCATACAGTTGTAAAACTGAGACCACGCATCACCTATGAGCTTATTTTGTATGGCTATTTCTCCACAAGCATATCCCAAAACACTATCAAACTCGTACATTGTGCTTTTGTGCCATCTTTCTCCACCTATTAATGATATAAGCTGCCATAATTTCTCTTAGCGAATTGGATTTGAAAACAAGCAGCACGTGAGCGCATGGAATCTCGTCTGAGTCGAAGAAGTGGCATAAGCACTAGCACTCGGAAGTTTGCTCATTATGCACTACATAACGGATCCCTATTTTGTTCTCATATTTTGCTTGATCTCATAGGTACGGTCCTCCTCTACATTAGTGATACCCTGCAGATGGTAGTACATCCGACTGATGTATAACTGTCTGTGGAACACATAGAAGTTCATGTGAGTGTAGATATTCCTCGCATGCTTCTTAATCTCGCACGATCTCTTTAGTTCCGAAAATGATGTTCAGAAGCATTTTTAGCCTTGCGGTCATGGTGGCGTTGTGCCCCCACAGTGTGCACAAATATGACCCAAAATTCCACAAGACTGAGGTTGGGAAACGTTAGGGAACCAAACATAGAGTTTTGACTCTCAGAACCTGAAGTCGTCCTCAGAATACCCCCCAAGACCTTAAAGTATACATGCACCCAAAGCTCTTGAATCTCGTACATATGGCATAGCCACTCTTTGTTGGTAAAGTCAAATTCCTCTAGCATCTCACCCTAAGAATCCTCGAACTCATCGGGAGAGTCCCATGCCCATATGCACCCCTTAATGTGCTTAATGAAATCCTCGCAGCAATTTAGCATGCGGCCCTACTTCTCAGGGAACTTTCTCATGATGTGCCACATGTAAAATTGATGGATCAATGTCTCAAAAACATTGGCTATTGCTTGTCTGATCGCCGGATCTTAGTCTGTGATTACTGTTTTCGGTATATAGCTGCCCTTGGCCGTCAGGACGTTGTTGAAATGCCCACTAGAAGGACTCCACCTTCTCATCCCTCAATAAACCGGCACCAAAACAAATTAGCTACCTATGGTGATTTGACCCGATGAAGGGCGCAAACACCATTGAGTACCGGTTAGTCTTGTGCATCGTGTCAAATGACAGGATATCACTGAATCGAGCGTAGCTTCTTGAGCTCAGAGAGTCTGACCAGAATATATTCTTCAATCGGCTGTCTTCGTTAACCTGATAGTCAAAAAAGAAGACTGAGTTGACTTCCTATTTGTTCTTCAGCACATCTATAAACATGTGCACATCTGTGTCTTTGATGAGGGCTTTTAAATCTCTATGGTAATTTCGCAAGTCCTTCTGCGTGCAGCCAATGTTTTCATACCCACCAACCTATTCTTTCAGCAGGTGGTGATACACCTTTGACGTGCGTACTTGCAAACCATGCCTTTATGCACGGAGCTGGCGTTTTTGTTTGAAGCGAGGAATCCTACTGGGTGCACACAGGGGATGAACATGCCCCTCGTGAAATTTGATTATCTCAAACTTCCCATCGTCGGTGGACCTCAAAAGAGTATGAGCTTAGCACCCTTCTCTTGCCTCTGCCCGCTTTTGCCTCAGTTTCACCCCTTCAAGGCCATCTCCGGATAGGACATGTCTTTGGCTCTGACTGTAGCAATTTCTGGTATCTTGTCAGGTTGACAACATCCTTCATTAGAGCACACACACCGCTTCTAATACTTCCCCGCCTTATTCTTCCTGGTAGGATCGCTGCAGATACTAAAGCTAACATAAGCAACGTATCTCTTGTAGAATTTAACGTAGTCTTCGTCCCTATCAAATACCATACCCAACCTCGACGCAAGCGTCCTATCATCACAATCCAGTACCCACTCCCCTTTGCCATCTATCGACAAATCAGTAACTACTGGAGTGGATGACTCAGCATATTCTAGGTAAACATTAAGAAAGCAAAAGGTTAACATTAAATAATGAAAACTGCCACTGACAAAAACTCATTAATATGGGGCAACGCACTAGAGTCTGTCTGTGATGAAGGAACACTCTGCAATGACTGCACTTGGTTACTACCTTCAACAGTAACCATTTGATGACCACTTGATGCCATATATTAGACTATCTGTATCAAAAAAGGAGTCTCCTTCAACAAGTTTAAAGTTTCTAAGTAACAAACAAATTATTAGTGATCTATAAGCATAAAATTAATCATAAAATTTTATAATATTGCTCACTGGTTCAGTTAGTGCTCATAATTATATCCATGTAAATTTGGCGATCAACATGAATGTTGTTAGTGATTAATAAGCATACAATTAGTGATCACATATGTTACTCCTTCTTAACAGCGTAAGTTTTTCTCCTTGTATAATGATCAGTAGACAAGTGTTTTGTGATCAGTTGGTCCCAGATCAGTGATCAAATGAGTTAGTATTCACTTTTTTTGGCACTTTATTAGGATCTAATCCATTATAATACAATGATCACTAGGAAACATATCTAGTGATCAACAAATATAAGATCAATGATCAACTTTATGAAATTGTTTACTGGTTAAATCAGTGTTTCTAATTCTATACATATAATTTCGGTGATTAACATGCATGTTGTTAGTGATCAATAGGCATACAATTAGTGATCACATATGTTACTCCTTCCTCATAGCATAAATTTTTCTCCTTGTATATTTGGTGATCAGTAAACAAGTGTTTTATGATCCGTTGGTTCCAAATTAGTGATCAAATGAGTGAGAGCTCAATTTTTTTTTTTTTGGACGCTTTTTAGGATCAATCCCTTACAATGTGGTGATCACTGGGAAACATATCTAGTGATCACAAAATATAAGATCAATGATCAGTAGGAATAATACTGGTGAGCACACATATTAGTCACTCATCATTTTCACAAGTCCCTCGTTGTCCACTCCGTGATCACTATATGCATGTTTGGTGATCAAATAGAATAAGGTCAGTGATTAAGTCATCGAGCCATCAAATATTGGTGCAACTTTATAGAAAAGAGTTCCTTTGAACAAGGTGATCAACAGAAAACAGAATAGTGATCAGATAGTATAAGAATGGTGATTAATGCATACGTCATTAGTGATCAAATTTGGAATCAACTATATCTCTGATTCAAGCTATATACAAACTCAATAGTAAACATTATCAAAGTTTCTTGACCTATTACAACCCAAAACATAGAGAACATTCTTAAAATCAAGCTAAAACCAACGAATCTGCTGAAGTTAAAGAATGAATTTGTAATTTAGCGCAATTTAGGGCATAATAAAGCAAAAAACAACTCAAACCTAGCGAGAACGAAGTAACTGATTGCAATTCATTCACTTGAACTAATTTTGAAAAGATTTAGTTGCTGAATTTAGCATGAAATATGGCTCGTTGTTGAGGTAACTCAAATTCGAAAATTGCACCAAGAGACACTTTAACAATCACGAGCAAGAGTGCCAGATAGAGATCGAGCGAGAGAGAGAGAGAGAGAGAGAGAGAGAGAGAGAGGGATCAAGCGAGCGAAGGAGCCAGGCATGAAGGATGCAGTAAGGAAGGAGCAGCTTGAAACAGGTTGATGATGAAGAAAGAGAAAGAAAGGAGCTGGCTAAGAGGTCACGTGACTTCACATTAATTCGCAACCTTTAGATCTGAATAAATGGCCAAGATTGCATCATCCTTCTCATCCTATAGAGTAGCTCATCTTACTGGAGTAGCTCCCATATATATTTTATATATATATGTATGTATGTATGTATGTATGTATATATATATATATATATATATATATATATATAATTTGTATATATATATATTATATATCAATATGGATATATATATATGATATGGATATGTATAGTATATGTAATGCATATGTGTGCTGTGTGTGTGGGTGTCTATATATTATGTACACACACACAAACATATATATATATATATATATATATATATATATATATATATATATATATATATATGAAAATGCAACAAACTCTTCTAGATTTTTGATACTTGTCACTCCCACAATATTTAAGTTAATTAATAGTCTTTTTCCATAAAAAATATATGCTAACAAATTACGTATGGAAGATTTTCTTTCCAAAAGAGATTGTATAGCACTAACTACAATTTAGAAGACTTTGTTTTCAAAAATTAAAAATAGATAATGTTCAATTAAGATAATTCATTGTATTATATTATTGTTATACTCCTAATATTACCAAAATAATGTGCTATATGATAATGAAATAAATGCATCAATTACAACAAATCTATTGTATATGTTTGGTTATCAAATTTTCCCAGTAAATTTTTTATGCGCGTCACTCCCAGAAATTTTTAAAATAATTAATATTGTTTATAAATTTAGTTAACTATGTATCAAATATTTTATTTCCCACAAAATGATTTATGAGTTTAACTACAGTTTGGAAGATTTTCTTTCCAACAAAAGAAAAGAGACAATGTTCAAGTATGATAATTCATTATATGATATTACTAACACCACTCCCAATATTATAAATGCAATGCCTTATATTATAGTAAAATAAGTACACGAATTATGATTAAACTATTGTGCCCATTTAGATTTTAATTTTTATCCAAAATTTGACAACCAAAATATAATATTATAAGTACACACAGTCATATACATTCTATATCTTATTGACTATAAGAGTACATTTATTATTATCAATAAATAACAAAATATATTGATTTTTTATTTTTTTTGCATATTTGAGCATAAGTTTAAATATAAATAAAATCAGCCTCTCTATGTGCAGAATTGCTGCTAGAGGTAAGGTTACTTATATCTGGATCTCCCCATACCCCGTGAAATCAGGACCTACACTGGGAGTTATTGTTGTTGTTGTTGTTGTATAAATATAAATAAAGAATGTTAGAGATATTAAATGAAATACAATCACGGTTACTGATCTTATGTATATAATGCAAGATAATAATACCAACATATTACCACTGAAAGGTACCAAATTGCTTTCAATTTTCCCAACATAAGAATTAAAGCAATACTAACAGTTAATAGTCGTAAGATTATCTTTTGTTTAGCACATATTGCCATTGTGAAATGTGAAAACCTCCTAAATTGTTTCAAAATTTCAAAGTAACAGATTATAAGCAAGGATTAGTAATTTTTTAGTGGTAAGAATACCTTCCTTTTAACACAAATAGTTTTCACATTTATGGTTGTCAAAAACACATTAAATTATTTAATTTCATATCTATTATTTCAACGGTAATTGGTCTTATTTAATTAAAAACACATCTGTGAATGTTATAAAAAAGTCTCATTAATACTTTGATCTTCATTAATATTTTTAATTAATTATTAATCAAAAATAACTATTATAAGTTAATTATGTTATTACTTTTAATCAAAATTAAATATTTTTTTTTACTACCGTAATTTCCAAATCATTACAAAGAACTTATAGTATTATAATTTCAGAAGCATTTGTTAAGTTAATTACAACATGTTTTAACATCTTGGAAATATTTTCTTGATATTTGCTGATGACTTGCATCTCTTAATACTATTTTAGCTTGAAAATTACTGATTCTTTTACCCAAAAAAAAACTTTAAAAAGTTATGTGTGTGACTTAGTTGCTAAATGACTCATTGCGAGTTTTGTAAACAACTCATTCTCTATTTGGGAAATAATATTAATCTTCGGTATGTATAGCTCCATTTGATCTTTTCAACCCTGCATACATGTGGCACTCTACTACAAGCATGCGGTATTTGTTATTCCCAAATTTAGGGCGTGACACCTTCCATCACCAAATTGATTCCCCCTACTCACAAGCTTTATCCACCTTCAGCTCATCGTTATATCCATCACCAGCCACCCAAATCTTTAGCAATCAATGACCCAAATTTAAGAAAAGAAGCAGACATTGGGTTATAAAAACAACAAAGGCAGCAGCTAGAAAGGAGAACCTCAGTCTAGCTCAGCAGAGATTAGCTTGGATTTGAATCAATTAGGGTAGAAATTTTGGGCTTTAGAGTTTTAATTTTGTGCTTTGTTCTTACATTGCTCTCTAGTTATCAATTTTCTGCTTTGATAGTTAGTTTCGATGTAACTTGTCATAAATATCCACGATTAAAAACTCATTTATGATAGATTTATCTTAAATATTCCTTATCATCTAGTAGATAAATAGATGCGCACATGCCTTGTCTTACATCCAATTCTCTAAATTTATGGGTTGGATTTTGCTAATTTAGATTGATATTACAGAATAATTGTGCTAAATTTTCATATTAATTAGGCTATAAACAAAGAGTCATGCATATAAGCTCAAATGACGTTCCATCCCAAAATCAATTGGCAATACATAGAGTAACTCACAAGCTTATATATATGCTCAAGCGCTTTGATTCTATCAATGTGGGACAACATCCACTTTCATATCTTTATATTTCATTAATGTGGGACAATACCCACTTTTGGTACTCCAACACACCCCCTCATGTGTGGACTGTTAATAAGGCCCAGCATGTGCTCACAATTTTAATCAAACGGGGACGGTGCAAATCAAGATCGAGTAATCGACTCTAGTACCATGTTAAATTTTCATATTAATTGGGCTATAAGCAAAGAGTTATGCATAGAAGCTCAAATAAGGTTCCATCCCAAAACCAATTGGTAATGGGTAGAGTAACTCACAAGCTTATATATGCTTAAGCCCTTTGATTCTATCAATGTGGGATAACATCTACTTTTATATCTTTATATTTTATCATTGTGGGACAATGCCCGCTTTCATACTCCAACAAATTGGCTCCAATTTAAAATTTTTCATTCCCTGTTCTTATTCCCTTTGAACCTACTAAAAACTATTTTCATGGTGTTGCAGCTATGTTGTCGGCAATAAAATCCCTCTATTCCATTTCCTTTTTGTTCCTCGCCCCTGTTTCTAATGTTGTTTTCAGGGGTTTCTTATGAGTTTGTATTTTGTTATTTATTATTGAGTTTTTCTATTTGAGTGGTGTTGCATTGATGGATAATGGAGCTTGTGCTCAGCTTTGCATGGATAGGGATGCCCATAGCCCTCTAACTCACTGTGCCTCTCTGTGTCTATTCCCTGTTCTTCAAATTGTGTAACTAGTTTAGTCAATTTGCTCTTTGGAATTGCCAGGTTAATGATTAGATTAGTCAAACAAATTGGGTGAGGAATCTGCATTCTCATTTTGGTTTGAACCTTCACACAGCAAATAACACCTCTACTCTTAATATTTTTTATGGACCTAGCAAATGCGTCATTCGGTTCGAGTACGGATCGAGTTAAGTTTGGGTTAGGTCATGTTTCGGCTTAAATGACATTTCGGGCCGGGTTGGGCCGGTTTGGATTTCATGAACTTTGGTCCGGTTGACTTCAGGTTCACCAAGTTTTGGTCCGATACACTTGTCATGCAAAAATAAGTAATTTTGTAGAAAATTTCCAGTCGAGTGTGGTTCGATTTTGATTAATTTTAGGTTCGGGTTCACTTTCGAGTGAACTTACTTCAGATTTCGGATTGGGTGTGGGTCCAGGTCGTTTTGTTAGTGTAACGCCCCCAACCTAAGGAGAGTCACACCGCTATAACTTCCTAGAAGGAAATGCTTAAGGCTCTTGAAAATCAGGGCTTGGATTAGCATTTAGATAGTCATTCTGGAACAAAACTGCAAGAGTTTCCCTTGTCTTAGCAACATCTGAGGGTTTTAGCTCGGCTAAGCGTACCTGTAAACTGGGGATAGGGTGTAACATTTGCAAAAACATCCCAAATTCGACCCCTCAGCCACACGCCCGGGGTTAAATACAAGCAAACAACTAACATGCTGGGGTCAGAATGATACATATGTACAAGTACAGAGCCAACTACATGCTTTCGCATTCAAAAATGAACTTAAAGATTTACAACGTGGTAGATCGAACACTTGCAAAGCTAGCAAAAGACTTCTAAGGGGTCGACAACAAATAACTTCAAAGGATCTCTTATACCCGCTCAAATTAAACCAGGGAAAAAGGAGAATAATAAAGGGATGAGCAACCACACTCTCAGTGAGAATTCCCCTACTACTTAAAACCCAAAATCATTGCAGGCAATAATACTAATAATTGTCACATATCAAGCATTCGTACTTTACTATCATATTAGGCAATCATAGTTCCTAAGGAATGAGTACCCTCTTTAAACTTCATTCCAACCACTCAACTCAATTCTAGGCCCTTAATGACCAAACTTCCCTACTAGCAGTCATTCAGGCACGTAATCATGTGGCACAAGAACGAATATGATGCTTTCTAACACACTTGTGGAAACATAGTGACTCACGTTATACTCCAAGAACAGCTTATAAATCACGCAAACTTATTTAAAACTTACAACTCCTCTAAAAACTTCTGAGACACCCAAATTGGAAAGAAAAGTTTTGTAAGAAAACAATCTTTCTTAAGATGTGCACCTTTAAAAGCTTAAATATTCTATGAATTACTAGGATGTAACCAAACTTCACTTGAAATTTTATTTAAACTATATTCAGAAGACATTCATAAAATATATGCATATTACGTGCATTTGAAAACTTTCTTCTTTTCTTAAAAACACTTTACTTGGCCTCTTGTGGCTCGTATTCCCTTAAAAGAACTTCTTTTCTTCTCTAAACTGCTTAAAATGGCAAAATGCCAAATCTCCTATTTACTAGCAACTTAATTAAAACATGAAAAACATCTTATTGTGCTGGCTAGGGGAGGTCAACACCGCCCTTAAGTGAGATCGTCACTCTTAATCTACGTTATCCCCGGTGTATATGTACTTAACTTTTGGCCAAAACACGTCTTAGCATAGCAACTCTAGCCTCAATACTATCCTCTGTGGGGCAACAGCTCACACCAGGATAATCATATCCTGAGTCCAGTCCCCCTCAAGGTTTTCTTACACATCACACATCAAGGAACAGCTCACACCAAGATAATCATATCTTGAGTCCAGCTCCCGGGAACAGCTCACGCCATCTTTGCGTCCAGCTCCCAACGTTACCTTAGGGGGAAACAGCTCACACCGTCTTTGTATCCAGTTCACACCTACTAGGTCTGGCCACTCGTCTAGCACTTTCTTAGCCTTTAAAATCGTATTACATTTCTCTTCTTCAGATGCTTACTTTGCTGAAATCTTACTTTTAAACAAAATAACCATAACCTTTCGGAATGTTTATAGTTCATTCGTTTTTGGCTTCAAAACTTCTTATAAAACGAAATAAGTTTGCTAACTCTTAAATCGACTTCGTAAATAGCTTAAAAGCTTCTCATAAACGTAATAAGTTTGCTAATACGTAAATCAACTTTGTAAATAACTTAAACGCTTCTTATAGAGGTAATAAGTTTATTAACACGTAAATCGACTTCCTTTGAAACTTAGAAGTTTCTTCAAAATGTAATAAGCTTGTTAACACGTAAACCAACTTCGCTTTAAATTTAAAAGCTTCTTATAAACGTAATACGTTTACTAAATCATAAAACAACTTAGTTTCTACCTTGAATGCATTGTACGAACGTAATAAGTTTGCTAAATCGTAAAACGACTCCGTTTCTAACTTAAAAGCTTCGTATAAACATACTAAGATTGCTAAATCATAAAACGACTTTGTTTCTAACTTGAATGCTTCGTATAAACATAATAAGGTTGCTAAATCATAAAACGACTTCGTTTCTAACTTGAATACTTCGTATAAATGTAACAAGGTTGCTAAATCATAAAACGACTTCGTTATCAACTTAAAAGCTTCGTATAAACGCGATAAGTTTGCTAGATCGTAAAACAACTTTGTTTTTAACTTATATGTTTCTTTTAAATGTAATAAGTTTGCTAATCCATGAAAAGACACCCATTTAGAACTCAAAACACTTAGTTAGCGTTTAGTTCAAATTAGATTCGTATTAAAATCTTCAATTGTTATTCCATAACTCGTTTCAATTCCTTTTAAAACTCAAAAGGGGGGTATAAATAAGCTAAGGCTTAAAACGTCCCCAAGCTTGCTATTATCCAAAAACTTCAAGTTCTGTAAACTTTTAACGTAAAAGTTTCTTAAAAACATAATGGGTTTACCAGCACTCAACTCGAAACCCAATGGAGACTTAAATAAGCGATTAGTATACAAGTCAGCTAAATTTCACAATTAGCACCTTAAGATGCCCGTTTCAGGTTGATTAAATCCTTTTAAATATAAGGAGAAGTCATACACAAACCAATGCCTTGAATATTTTTCAAATTAACTTTTAGTTCACTTTTAAACTTCCTAAACCTATTGACTATTTAGTCAAGTCACTAACTGAATAGTTCGATGATTTAGGACATTTTTACACCTTAGACGCCCTAACAAGCGAATAGACAACTAATAAACTTAAAAGCATTTTCCAACGTGTAAAACAAGCTTTCTAAACGACCTTCTCTTTTTAAAGACGTCTAAAGTTTCAAAAATTAATCACATAACATCACGTAGCATATCGGGGAAAAAGGGTTCGCACATAGCACATTCATACACTTTATATCACAACTCAGCAGAATCTACTCAATGAGCCACATATGGCCTCTTCACAAACCAAACTCCCTCCTCACACAACACCGACCACAAGAACATCAAATTTCTCAATATTTCCACCTTAAGCCATCCAACTACCAACTCGGTTTAATATTGGCAAGCACAAACCAACAATACATAAAACGATCATATATAGATGTGACATTCATGCTTAATAGCCAACTTAGAATTTAACTTATCCTAAACTGGTGCAAATAGAAACTTCAAAGCGATATTTACTTCCTAGTTCGCAAACCAATATCCATAGGCATAGTATCTCATAGTAATTATTACGAATTGACTATTAACATGCCCAAGCTGATGCAACCATAACCTTTAGACATAATTCAGTTCATTCCACAACTACTTCAATTAACATTCTTAAGCTTCAAAATGGAATTCGAACTAATAATTTATTGGAATCACAGTGCTATGCTAACATTCTGTTTACTAAACATTTCTCTACTGTCTAGTTATTAACATTCAGTATCAATTTGGCATCCAAATGACCCAAAATCCACACCATGTTTGTAATTCCTCAATCTCAAATCTGAATTTACCCAAACTGATTTCTAACTTCAAAATCAACATGCACAATCTGAATTTAGTTAAATTCATTGAAAATAGTAGTAATTTGGAAGGAAAGGAACCCTCACCTCGAATCCAAGCTAAGTGTACGTTCAACGGGCTGACTGACTTGACTTTAGGCTCGAACAACTCCAAATCTTTCGGCTCTTGCTCACCCACGGTTGAACCAGACCATGCCCAAACTCCTAAAATTCGAACCCTAAAACTGGCACAAAAATCACTTTCTGATTTGAGGTTAATCAAGTGCTTTAGCAGGTGATTTCTACCCTAATTTATAGGAAATTGAAGCAACTAAGAGTTGAAGTGCGTGGCCATAACTGGGGTGCGCGTTCAAACTCCGATTCGGCGCCCCAACCCACCGAAATTATGGTGGGTTCTTCCCATTTTTGCCCAATTTCAGTACCAAATGGTGGCTAGTTTGTGGGGGAGGTCGAATAGGTAAGTTTTGTAGCTAAGGGTGGCAAAAATCGGGTGCCAATTTGAGCTTTGGAGCCGCGTTAATGGAGAAGGTGAGGAGGAGAAGTAGACACAGTAGAGAGAGAGGAGAGAGAGAGAGTGTCGGGGGAGGGGGTCGCGGGCAGTGGAGAAAGAAGGGGCTCATGTGCGAATTTACTAATTTTCCCCTCCCTAGTCTCTTTCGTTTATTTTTAGTCCAGGCTAATTCATATCCGATGCCACTAGTCTAATTCGTAACCCGAATTCTAAACCCGAATCGATAATATAATATTTCATCGATTACTTGATCCCAAATACAACCAGGTTCGATTTAATAAACATCGAACGACTTCTAAGGTTGACAACCTAATCGTATTCGGGTTCCTAATCGATTTAATACTCGTTAATAACCATTAATAGCACTTATTAGAAATCATTAAAGGATTCTCAAAACTAATAATAATAATATTATTACTGGTGGCAAAAATATTCTTTTTAGTAAAATCATCGCTTACATAAGCACGTCAATGATTAATTTAACTCGTATCGTTAAATAAAATAAATTTTTATAACCTAAAAAGGCGTTACAACAGCTTGACAGAAAACAAGGTATGCAGGCCTTACACTCTCCCCCCTTAAAAGAATTTCGTCCTCGAAATTGCTTACTTGGAGGAATTAATGAGGGTACTTCACTCGCATTTCTTTCAAAATCCAAGTCACTTTACGCTTAGCTATTCATTCTGCCTTGACAATAGCATCCCATCCTTGGATTTCTATTCGTTCCAAATCATCAGGAGCTTTTCCCTTACACTAAAATAACTCAATCTCTATAAGTATGATTGGTATAGCAGATAGTTTCTAAGGAAAAGGCTATGTAATGTTGCATACGCATCTTATAAGGTTTACTAATAAGTTCCTTTGCAGATCAAGAATGACAAAAGGGCGAGCAGTACTAGAATGACAGGTTGGGGGCATAAAGATGGTTAATAAGAGAATACCTGACCTCGCGTCAGTAAGTTTCCCAGTCTCCTTTCCTTCTAGCTAAGCAACTGGCTGCCAATTTGTGGCTTCTGGTTGCTTCTGGTTGCTTCTACTGTCCCCTGAGGGAGTACCAATGGTTAGGCGATCTCGTTGTGCCACTGGCTTGATTCCTGTTTTGGATCTCTGAGTATGACCTCGGCAATTCCATATAGCCTTTAGGAATTTGCCACTTTCTGACCCATACCACCACATCCAAAACATGGGCTCGCAAGGCGTCTGCATGGGCCAGGGTGTTGTCGTCCACACTGGTCATATGTTTTCCTCAGTTTCCATTGGCCGACTTGCTTTTCTTTGTCCTGTTTCATCCCATGTTTAAACCTCCTTGAGTTTATATTTCCCTAAGAATTGGATCCTCCAGGGCCAAATTTCTCCTTTACTTGATCCTTGCTTATGATGCAGGCTATTTTCATGGCCTTCTGGTACATTTCTTGGAAACTGTTATAAGTAGATCCTGCTATTATCTGTTTTACTTCCCCTCTTAACCCCTGTTCGAAGTTGTCCATCCTCATTTCTTCGGTGGCCACCTGATTTGGTGCAAATTGGCTCAGCTTATTGAACTTCGCCGCATATTCCATTATGCTCATTTCTCCTTGTTTCAAGCATAAAAACTCCCATTCCTTAACTCTTCTTACGTATCGAGGGTAATATTGAGCGTCCATTAAGGCTTTCAGTTGGTTCTAGGTTAACACAGGTTCACCTATCCTAGGTTTCACTATCCCCCACTAGAATTCAGCTTCTTTTTCAAATTGGTAAGTGGCTAGGTGCACCTTGAACCTCTTAGGGCACTCCATAATCCCAAATAAGTTTTCCATTCTCCGAAGCCACTCCTCATATACCATAGGGTCAGCTCTACCTTCAAACTTGGGAGGCTTAAGCATATTAAACTGACATATCATTTCCATGGCAGTTGGTTCTGGTATGAGTTTGCGCGAGGAGGCATCTGTCATACAAATGACACAATTACACAAGGAATCACTTAGTTATAATTTTAACTAGGGGTAGACTTCCTTGGTTAATGAAATGATTTGCAAGTAGACGGAAGATGTTATGTATGGCTACTAGTTTATTCTAAGCTTAACCTTCACGTAATTGTACATGCACATCATATTTTATGCAAGGAAATGCACATATATGCTTGAACAAACTAGTGAATCCACGACACTTGGTCAGCACCAACTGCACTTATTTCGCTGAACACTGATAATGTGGCTTAGGAGTCACGGGAGATCTCACCATTCTAGTACTTCACAATTTAAGGAAAATAAACTAGAAGGGCTTACATTCAACTTATTAGCATACAACATACATTTGTGAACCTGGTTTACGCTACCACTACTCTATTCTCTATCTAAAGTGTCATTTCTGGGAAGTTATCAGCTATAGATTCACTTGGATTCTCTAATTGATCATTATCAGGGGTTAGTAGCTCATACAATACTGCAGTGGGAGTATACCCTATGCGGGGTGTTTCATCTACCGGCTTTCTCATTCTGAACATGGTGGCTTGCCACCCTCGGGGGTAATATGTTCCAAAAGCATCCATCCAGCGTACCCACATTACTGCAACTCGTTTATAGTGCCCTGCTTGAGGCACTTCAGCAAAAAGACGCCTCATTTGGCGAAACTCCACTTGATTTCTCTCAGCTACAGTGGTAGGGAGGCGTTGGCTCACCGCAGGTTGGATGGGCTTGGTTTGAACAAATTGGACGGCGGCTGCATTTCTCTGGCATGAAGTAAGTCCCAAGTGGTCTACATAGCTCTTTGCCCATAGTAGGAATTCTATTAAACCCCAATAGGAAAAAGGGGCACATTCCTCTCGGTATTTGTTCAAATGCCGTAGGATAAAGGTTATTTCCTTACATCTCCCCTCCACAGGCATCTTTCTTATGACTCTTGCTACCCATTCACTTTGGTTGATCTCATGGTGTAGTCTTCAGCTATGCACCTCTATGGTATGCCAAATCATGACCGAATTCCAAGCGGCCTAGCAAAAGGGTAGATAATTGAAATCCATGATGTGGAAAACCATCCTACATTACCACTGAATAATAAGGGGAGAACCAGTATATACGTACAAATTATAAGTCGTACCCTCATTAACACAAGTAATACCAAGCAAGACACGACACATAACCACATAAGTCGCGTATCTTCACATAGCACACACCTATTTTGCTATCTAAATGCATAATGCAAACCTATGGCTCTGATACCACCTAATGTAACGCCCCCAACCTAAGGAGAGTCACACCGCTAGGAGATCCTAGAAGGAAATCCTTAAGGCTCTTGAAGATCGAGGGTTTGGATTAGCAATTAGATAGTCATTTTGGAACAAAACTGCAAGAGTTTCCCTTGTTTTAGCAACATCTGAGGGTCTTAGCTCAGCTAAGTGTACCTGTAAACTGGGGATAGGGTGTAACATTTGCTAAAATATCCCAAATTCGACCCCTCAGCCACTCGCCCGGGGTTAAATACAAGCAAACAACTAACATGCTGGGGTCAAAATGATATATATACACAGGTACAGAGCGAACCACATGCTTTCGCATACAAAAATGAACTTAAAGATTTACAACGTGGTAGATTGAACACTTGCAAAGCTGGCAAAAGACTTCTGAGGGGTCGACAACAAATAACTTCAAAGGATCTCTTATACCTACTCAAACTGAACCTGGGAAAAAGGGGAATAATAAAGGAATGAGCAACCACACACTCAGTGAGAACTCCCCTACTCCTTAAAACCCAAAATAGTTGCAGGTAATAATACTCATAATAACCACATATCAAGCATTCGTACTTTATTATCATATTAGGTAATCATAGTTCCTAAGGAATGATTACCCTTTTTAAACTTCATTCCAACCACTCAACTCAATTCTAGGCCCTTAATGACCAAGCTTCACTACTAGCAACCATTCAGGCACATAATCATGTAGCACAAGAACGAATATGATGCTTTTAAACACACTTGTGAAAACATAGTGACTCACGTTATCCTCCAAGAATAGCTTATAAATCACACAAACTTATTTAAAACTTACAACACTTCCAAAAACTTCTGAGACACCCAAATTGGTAAGAAAAGCTTTGCAAGAAAACATTCTTTCTTAAGATATGCACCTTTAAAAGCTTAAATGTTCTATGCATTACTAAGATGTAACCAAACTTCACTTGAAATTTTATTTAAACTATATTTAGAAGACATTCATAAAATATATACATATTACGTACATTTGAAAGCTTTCTTCTTTTTTAAAAACGCTTTGCTTGGCCTCTTGAGGCTCGTATTCCCTGAAAAGAACTTCTTTTCTTCTCTAAACTGCTTAAGATGCCAAAATGCCAAATCTGCTATTTATTAGGGGCTTACTTATACCATGAAAAACATCTTATTGTGCTGGCTAGGGGAGGTCACTGTTAATCTATGTTATCCCCGGGATATATGTACTTAACTTTTGGCCAAAATGCGTCTTAACGGTGCAACTCTAACCTCGATACTGTCCTATGTGGGGCAACAGCTCACACCAGGATAATCATATCCTGAGTCCAGTCCCCCTCAAGGTTTTCTTACGCGTCACACATCAAGGAATAGCTCACACCAAGATAATCATATCTTGAGTCCAGCTCTCGAGAATAGCTCACGCCATCTTTGCGTCCAGCTCCCAACATTACCTTAGAGCGAAACAGCTCATGCCATCTTTGTGTCTAGTTCCCACCCTCAAGGTCTGGCCACTCATCCAACACTTTCTTAGCCTTTAAAATCGTGTTACATTTCTCTTCTTTAGATGCTTACTTTCCTGAAATCTTACTTTTAAACAAAACGTCCACAACCTTTTGAAATGTTTATAGTTCATTCGTTTTTGGCTTCAAAACTTCTTATAAATGGAATAAGTTTGCTAACTCATAAACTGACTTCGTAAATAGCTTAAAAGCTTCTCATAAACGTAATAAGTTTTCTAACATGTAAATCAACTTCGCAAATAATGTAAATGCTTCTTATAGATGTAATAGGTTTACTAACATGTAAATCGACTTCCTTTGAAACTTAAAACCTTTTTTAAAACGTAATAAGCTTGTTAATACATAAACCAACTTCGCTTTAAATTTAAAAGCTTCTTATAAATGTAATACGTTTACTAAATTGTAAAACGACTTAGTTTCTAACTTAAATGCTTCGTACGAATGTATTAAGTTTGCTAAATCGTAAAATGACTCCGTTTCTAACTTAAAAGCTTCGTATAAATGTAGTAAAATTGCTAAATCATAAAACAACTTCGTTTCTAACTTGAAAGCTTCGTGTAAACGTAATAAGGTTGCTAAATCATAAAACGACTTCGTTTCTAACTTGAAAGTTTCGTGCAAATGTAATAAGGTTGCTAAATCATAAAAAGACTTCATTTTCAACTTAAAAGCTTCGTGTAAATGTAATAAGTTTGCTAAATCGTAAAACGACTTTGTTTTTAACTTATATGTTTCTTTTAAACGTAATGAGTTTGCTAATCCTTGAAAAGCCACCCATTTAGAACTCAAAATACTTAGTTAGCATTTAGTTTAAATTAGATTCGAATTAAAATCATCAGTTGTCATTCCATAACTCATTTCAATTCCTTTTAAAACTCAAAGGGAGGTGCAAATAAGCTAAGGCTTAAAACATCCCCAAACTTGCTATCATCCAAAAACTTCAAGTTCTGTAAACTTTCAACGTAAACGTTTCTTAAAAATATAATGGGTTTACAAGCACTCAACTGGAAACCCAATGGAGACTAAAGTAAATAATTAGCATACAAGTCAGCTCAATTTCACAATTAGCACCTTAAGATGCCCTTTTCAGGTCATTTAAATCCTTTTAAATATAAGGAGAAGTCGCACACAAACCAATGCCTTGAACATTTTCAAATTCACTTTTAGTTCACTTTTAAAGTTCCTAAACCTATCGACTATTCAGACGAGTCACTAACTGAATAGTTCGACGATTTAGGACCTTTTTACACCTTAGACGCCCTAACGAGCAAATAGACGACTGACAAACTTAAAAGCATTTTCAAATGTGTAAAACAAGCTTTCTAAATGGCCTTTTCTTTTTAAAGACGTCTAAAGTTTCAAGAATTAATCACATAACATCACGTAGCATATCGAGGAAAAACGGTTCATACATAGCATATTCATACACTTCATATCACAACTTAGCAGAATCTACTCAATGAGCCACACATGGCCTCGCAATCCATACAATTACGGTAGTTCACAACCCAAACTCCCTCCTCACACAACACCGACCACAAGAGCCTCAAATTTTTCAATAGTTTCACCTCAAGTCATCCAACTACCAACTCGATTTAATATTGGCATACCCAAACCAACATTACATAAAACGATCGTATATAGGTATGACATTCATGCTTAATAGCCAACTTAGAATTTAAAGTATACTAAACGGATGCAAATAGAAACTTCAAAGCGATATTTACTTTCTAGTTCGTAGACCAATATCCATAGGCATAGCATCTCATAGTGATTGCTATGAATAGACTATTAACATGCCTAAACTGATGTAACCATAACCTTTAGACATAATTCAGTTCATTCCACAACTACTTCAATTAGCATTCTCAAGCTTCAAACCAGAATTCAAACTAATAAATTATTGGAATCACGGCACTATGCTAACATTTTGTTCATTAAGCATTTCTCTACTGTCTAGTTATTAACATTCAGCATCAATTCAACATCCAAATGACCCAAAATAAACACCATGTTCATAATTCCTCAATCTCAAATCTAAATTTGCCCAAACTGATTTCTAACATCAAAATCAACATGCACTATCTAAATTTAGTTAAATTCATTGAAAATAGTAGTAATTTAGGAGGAAAGGAACCCTCACCTCGACTCCAAGCTAAGTCTACATTCGACGGGCTGACTGACTTGGCTTTAGGCTCGAACAACTCCAAATCTTTCGGCTCTTGCTCTCCCACGCTCTAACTAGACCCAAATCGTGCCCAAACTCCCAAAATTCAAACCCTAGAACCAACTCAAAAATCACCTTCTGATTTGAGGTTGAATCAAGTGTTTTAGGAAGTGATTTCCACCCTAATTTATCAGAAATTGAAGCAACTAAGACTTAAAGTGCATGGCCATACCTGGGGTGCACATTCAAGCGCCGATTCGACGCCCCAACCCATCCAAAACGTGGTGGGTTCTTCCTGTTTCTGCCCAATTTCAGTACCAAATGGTGGCTAGTTTATGGGGGAGGTCGAATGGGTAAGTTTTATAGCTAAAGGTGGCTCAAATCGGCTGCCGATTTGAGCTTTGGAGCCGCGTTAATGGAGGAGGAGAGGAGAAGAAGGAGACGCAGTAGCGAGAGAGAGGAGAGAGTGTGTCGTGGGAGGGGGTCGCGGGCAGGTGGAGAAAGAAGGTGGTCACACGCGAATTAACTAATTTGCCCCTCCCTACTCTCTTTCGTTTATTTTTGGTCCAGGTTGATTCATATTCAATACTGCTAGTCTAATTCGTAACCCGAATTCTAAACCTAAATCGATAATATAATATTTCATCGATTACTTGTCCCCAAATACAGCCAGGTTCGATTTAATAAATATCGAACGACTTCTAAAGTTGACAATCTAATCGTATTCAGGTTCCTAATCGATTTAATACTCGTTAATAACCATTAATAGCGCTTATTAGAAATCATTGAAGGATTTTGAAAACTAATAATAATAATATTATTACTGGCGACAAAAATATTCTTTTTAGTAAAATTATCGCTCACATAAGCACATCAATAATTAATTTAACTCGTATTGTTAAATAAAATAAATTTTTATAACATAAAAAGGCGTTACAACAGCTTGACAGAACACAAGGTACGTGTGCCTTACAGTTAGATCTAATCTTTTAGGTCAATTTTGTCAAATCCAATCTTTGAGGTGTTCCCTTGATGAATGTTCCCTTTCGCTATAGTTATCTTATACATTGATGTGCTGATGTTCACTTGAGACACAGAATAACATAACATGCTAAAATAAGTTTGGTTCAGAGCACATCTTTGCTAATTTTCCTAGTTTCATTTAGCTTGACAGGTTACTATTAGTAATATGTTGGGTTAGCCTCGGTGGTAGTGGCCTAATTTTCATTCCCAATACTTATATCTTATGCACTAGTCCTTCAGTTGAGGGTGACTCTATGGATATGCCTTGTCAGCTGATTTATGCTTAGTATGCTCCTATTTTATGCGATTATTGTTATTCCTTTGATCATGATATTAATTCATGTCCATTACTTGGTAAATTACAAAGATTAGAGAAATTGATCCCTTAAAATAGGTAGAGCTATTGTATGATTTTCTTGACAGTAATCTTATTTTAGGCCCTTATACCCCCCTTGTCGAGACATATGAGGATTTTGATGTTAGAAATGAGGCACCCATTTTTTAGGGGATGCTTTTCATGTTGATATACATTTGGCTAAGCTTGAGGAAGTAAGTGATCCCTCATCTCATTTGGTAGGTGCGCACTCTTCATAGAGTTTAGGATAGTTTGTGACATCCTTAAGGATAGTCTAACCATTCATAATTCACCTCTCCCTTTAGCTCCTCTAGGAGAGTACCCCAGGTGGGAACTTGGGAGTAAAGCTAGCTCTTATGAGTGTTGCATATTTGTTGAGTCAGTGAATACATTTACTAAGTGGCATTCATTTGAGGAGCCTTATGTTGTGGAGATAGATGAGCCTATACCTTCTAATGTGGGGCTTATTAATCCCATTTTTGTTGAGTCTTCCCCTTGCTTAACTCTCATATCTCCCATTGTACCCCCTCTTCTTCCCCTTTAGTTGTTCACCATCATTTAGATCCTCTTAAGTATGGCTTTGTAGGTTTGAGATTACTATGCCTGGCAGTAATTGTTTAGGACAATCTGTTGGTAATATTTCATCTTCCATCTAGAGGAGTCACTATAGTTTTCACTCTACAACACTCACAAGCCAGGAAAAGCTCTCTCCTTCTCTCTTTCTCTCCTTAGGCACTCCCTTCCTCTTCCTTTATAGAAAACATTTTAAAGTAGTACAGCTCTGCTCAAATCCTCACTCAAACTCTCTTTAAAATTGGACTAACCTTCATCCTAACCTAACACTTTCGGGACGAACCAATCAAGAACATGATCGCTTTTCTAATCACTCAACTGGAGGTAGGCCATAAGCGCCATAAATCAAGAGAATAATTTGTTTAAATCTTCCATTTAATTTCTTGTATTTTGTAATCATATTTCTATGTGATCCTCATTATTCAGTGCTTTATGTTCATTCTTTCATTCACAAAAATAAAAAAATAAGTTCATTAATTAATGAAGAGGTAACTAAACTTATCTCTTTTTCACAACTTCAATTCCATTATAAAATGGCTTGTCCAAACAAGTGGCCATAAAAATATTTTCCTATTAATTGCCTCACTTTAACAAAGGCCTATTTCTGACCTGCATATCAAAATTCCTTGCGAAGAGGGCCTAAGGTAGTTGAACTATAGCATCTATGCTTTCGGTAGTTAATGATGCATGGAACTTAATGTGATAATTACTTGTGGTTAATAACGAACACAGATATAACGCATGCGACTGTTCACAAATAATCATGTGACCTTTAACTCATAATAAATGTGCCTCGAATTCAAAATATATAATATGATCTAAGTCACAGTAACACACCATACTGAGGGGACTCTTCACCTTCCCATCTTTCCATCATCTAACTGTAATTGCATGAGTCATTGCTGTATTCATCAAAATCTTTTACGTCCTGTTCATCATATGCTAAAAGTGTTGATGCACGCATGCATGCCTTCCTTGCCTTTGTTCATCAAAAGCCTCTTCGTCAAACTTGCTTTGATTTCAATGCACTTTTGCCACAACATCAGCTTAACCATCTTCTCTTTTGTTTTAATTATTTTCGTTACATATGCTCCGTCGGAGGCATATTAGCAGTACTTAGTAGGTACTAATTTGCTACAAAACATTTAGGTTGTGTTTGTTTGGAAGGAAAGTGGTTTTTCCAAAAAATAATTTTCTGTAGAAAATGTTTTTCCAAGGAAAATTAATTTTCATGTCATATTTTCCATTATTTGGCACAAAATATATCATTTTTCACAGAAAAAAAGGAAAGCACCCACTGACTTATTTAAATGGCAAAAAATATCAATTGAATCATCGTAGCACAGATAAATATTCATCAAATGAAGGAATGTTGAGCTTAAAATTCATATATGAGTTCTTTTTTAATATTTCCTCTTGGATAATCAAGTTTTGATGTAAACTATTGAAATTGTTTTAGCAATGAAAAATATTAACCGAATGTTTAAGTGGCGAAAAATGTCGATTGAATTATCGTGGTGAAGAAAAATAATATTCACCAACTGAAGGAATGTTATGCTCAAAATTTGAATTTGAGCCTATTTTAATTTTTCCTATCTGATGACCAAGTTTCTATCGAAACTATTGAAATTGTTCTAGTGGTGAAAAGTATTGACTGCATTGTTTCAGCAGTGACAAATATTAATTGAATTATCGTTGTGGAAAAAATGTGGACCAATTTAAATAATATCGAGCTCCAAAACTAAATTTGAGCCTATTTTAATATTTTCTATATGATGATCGAGTTTTCAATCAAAATCGTTGAAATTGGTTTAGTGGCGAGTCAATTGAATTGTTTCAGTGGCAAAAATGTCGATTAAATTGGTGTAGCAAAGATAAATGTCGACCAAATGAAATAAATTTAAGCTAAAAATTTAGATTTGAGTTTATGTTAATATTTTCCATCAGATAATCAAGTTTCGATTGAAACTGTTGAAATTTCAGCTGACCATATCGTCAAAAGTTAAAGGAAGAAAATCAACTTCCTATCTTCCCAACAAGGACGTGATTTTTCTCATTTGGGAGGAAAATAATTTTCTTTGGAAAATCGTTTTCTATCCTTTAATATGTCAAACAACAAAAAATTAGAAAACCATTTTCTGGAAAAATCATTCCCCCCAGCCAATTAAAAACTACATTAATGATTTTAGTGATGTAGACACCTTCATTTGGTTACTTGATTTTGATTGTTTGGAGGTTGTCTACTGCTAAATCCATATTAATTATGCACAACTCATAATCTTCTGCACAACGAAATCAATGCAAATTCAACAATAAACCTTCACTTTTGTGTATGGCTGAGTTGGTAGATTTGGCTAACTATAAACAAAATCCAAATACAAGAAAGGCCCAATCATGAGAAATAATCGATCATAGAAAAGATCTGATCACACTCGGGTAAGGAGTAGCATGTAGTTCCGTGCAAGCTTTTTGCATGCCAAAAGGTTAAAGGTGTTGTGTGTCTTTTTATTCAAGAGGGTTACTTGAGTATCGACTGCATGGGGGTGCCAACTGCACCCTAGAGCCCAAGGGCTAATAGGGTGTAGCGATTGGTCACCAATCAGCTTGCTGGTATACGACTACTCGTTAGCCCCTAGGGGCTAAAGCATATTGGAACCAGCCGCTAAACAATAAGGAAACTTGACCAATTGGATATCGAACATGAAACAAAATATATTTTTGAGAGATGGTTGATCTTGAAAAGGAAGACAAACTTGAAGAGAGGTTCTTAACAGTTCAAGGAGGCATATCAACTTAGTTTCTTCTTCCTACTTGCTATGGAGTGATCGAGAGGTATCTACCACGTTTTGCCAAACTTCGTCACAGATAGCGTTGTTCCTAAAGAAACTTAGGTGAATTAGAAAGAAAACTTCAACTTACAGATGACAAGACCTTCTTCTCACAAGGAATGATGATGTGTCCACTCTAACACTTAAGCCAATAATAGAAGAAAAACTGATGATACGTCTTGTCATAAATGGTAATAGTGTCCCACATAAATTTGGTTAGTTGGGGGTTATTTATAGACTGGAAGTTGGTGCCCAAGGTTGAGATGATAACCTCTTGCTTGAAGGGCAAAATTACCATTCCCTTGTCTCTCACTAATTTTTGCAAGCTACCAAAACTTTGACTATCTTAGACTTCTCTTGCTTAAGGCATATGAAATAAGGTGACCACCCTAAACAAAACCCTAACATCAAATAAGGAGAAACAAAATGGAATTTGATCAAAACATAAGAAATGATTAAAATACTGTAGAATAAATCATATTTTCATAAATGTTCTTAAGCACATCACCAGAATCTTTAACTGAAGCAAATTGTGGATTAGAAGGTTCTACAATTAATTTTTGTTAGCTCCTAATTTTCTAGAGAGGCTAACCTAGTATCAAATTTGTAGGGTTTTGGTCAAACCTACAATTATTTTAATTAGTGTTCCACTAATCTTGTGGGAGAAAAAAAAAATGAAAGAAAAGTAAAAAAGGAGAAAAAGTGTAAAGAAAAAAAGGCAGAAGAGAATATCTTGTTTATTTGGTATAAAATCACATTGATCTCAATTTAGAAATGAAGAATTTTTGTTCAGTTAGATTTATGGAAGGAAAAGCTTATGGTGAAGATGGCTAGGAATCTTAGAAGGAAAAGACTGTCAATTACTTGGATGAAAAGCTGGTTAAGTGGTGTTGCAGCAAGTTTATGGCAAGTGACAATTTTATGCCTAAGATATGTCTATAAGATTTTGAAGTTTGGAATACTAATAAGCGCTTAAGGCCATAGTTGTAAGACATACTATAAAGTGAGAGATGGATTCCTTTGAACTAATGTGGGTCTTGAGTGTGGACAATATCCTGTTGATCCAATGTGAGGTCTTCAACAATTGTATGAGGCCAGATATTTATGGGGCGTATTCTGAGCACCTAGGTTCCGAGTATGGGGAGAGCCTGTTGTGAGGGGAGATAGATTTGTGAGTGTAAGAGATGACTCAAAGACGAGCTACCAGAGGCTGAGAGTGCGCAGTGTTGTGAGGGTACCTGTTTGTAATCTATCATTTCTTATTATACTAGATGATGTGCTAGTCGTTGTTAGGTCGTGATTTTTCTCCTCAATGGGTAGGGATTTTTTCACGTCAAATTGTGTGTTGTTCACTTTCTTGTGATGTATTTATGTTTGGCTATGTTTTATACCATGCTTCCATTCCCAACAACTGGAATTATACCTGGTTCAGTCCCAACAAAAGTGATAGAATTTTGGAGTTAGGAATTCATATTAAACATAGCAAATGAAGGAACACTAGTGTCAAAATCAAAAACAAGCTAGGATTAACATTTCCATAGCATAATGGCTGCTAAATGTGATTGAATCTAATATATAGGTGAGAAAATATAAGTGGACCAAGTAACCTCTAAAACCGAACTAGAACAAGGGGAGATAGGTACATACCTTGAATGATGTGATTTTCTTGATATGAATTTTTCTTTCTAATAGTGCTCACCCATCCCTCGAATTCAAGGCGGCAGAAGTACTATGTTATATGGAACAGGATTACAGGGATAAGATTAACGGATAATTATATAGGCATAAAATAAGAGATGGTTATCACTTAGTGCTTTTTTGGGAATCCTCTAATAGTGTGTTTGGATCTTGGAAAATTTGAAAGAAAGAAAAAAATGCGTAAAAAATTCTTTTCTTTGTTTGACTTAAGTAAAGTCGAAGGAAAAAAAATCTATTGAAAAATTTGATGGAAAATCCATTAGTTTTAAGGCTATGTAACTTTCCTCACTATTTAAAAAATTGTGGAAAATAAAAATTCTTTTCTTTGTTTGGAATTAGGAAAAGTAGAAGCAAAAGAAATCTAGTGGAAAATCTGATGGAAAATATATTAGTTTTAGGTTAAGTAACTTTCCGTCCAAAATAGTGAGGAAAGTCGATGAAAGCTTAATACAGCAGATCCACAATTGGCATTTGTTGGCAATTCCTATACAATTTCTCTCTTCTTTAGGAACTTTCTCTCTCATTCCCTATAATCCCCCATCTATTTTACACAAGACCATCAAGTTTCATCCTAATGGATTCTGGATATTTTGGAGGAAGGGATTTAAAGAGGAAAAGTATTATGTTCTCTTATTGACACACCTCTGTATAACAGATGGTTATATACAAAGAGCAAAGTTACGAGTTAGGAAGGTGATCTAGCAAAGCTATTAACTAAGGAAAGTAAATAATTCGCTACAGGGAAAGCAAATAAATTTGACTTGAGTAATTATCATTTGACTAGGGAAAATCTCACTGGACTACCATCCCCCCTACCGTTCAAGTTGGAGGATGAAAAACGCCTCAACGTGGGAAGAAGAAACTGATGTTGCTTTCCAGTTAGGGGTTTGGTGAAAATGTCTGCCACCTGCACTTTTGTAGAGATACAAGATAGAGAGATGAGTCCTTCCAATAATTTCTCACGACCAAAGTGACAATCCGACTCGATATGCTTAGTTTATTCATGGTAAATAGGATTACAAGCGATGTCAATGGTGGCTTGACTATCACGGTGCATAGGGATGGGAAGGATAGATGGGATTGTTAGTTCATAAAAAAGTCACGAAAGCCAAGCTAACTCAGCGACCACTCGCCTCATGGAGCGATACGCAGGTAACGAATTTGCTAGATAATTTGCTAGAGAATCAGGAAGAATAAGAACGAAAGAATTATTGTGTGTTTTTCTCTGTGTTTGAGCTGTGGCTATAACGATCATATTTATACACAAGCATTTGCATAAGACTTAGGCTTCTACCATATCTTGGCAATTAAACTTCTACCTTATCTTGACAACTAAGTAACCAAACTTATGTAGGAAGTGAAATACAATCTATTCCTATTGGATTACAACTACTACTCTTATTACTCTGCCTTAAGTTGGAGCGTATGGATTAATCACGCCCAACTTGCTCAATAAAAATGAGAATTGCTACTTCCCCAGGGGTTTAGTAGATATATATGTCAACTGAAGCTTGGACGGTACATAGTTGGGAATTAAATCCCCAGAAATGATATTTTCTCAAACAAAGTGGCAATCAATTTCAATATGTTTCATTCGTGAATATTGGGTTCTTAGCTATATGTATGGATGCTTGATTGTCATAGTATAGCTTCATAAGTCTTGGAAAGGCTCCTAAGGAAGCAAGTGATGATTTAACCCAAATTAACTTACTAGTAACTATAGCAATAGCCCAATATTCTGCTTCTACTAAGGATCTAGATACTGTACTTTGCTTCTTTGTCTTCCAGGAAATAGGCGACCCTCCAAATGTTACATAATAGCCAGTGAGGGAACGCCGAGTGAGGAGGCACACTCCCGAGTTTGGGTCACAATAGGCATCAATTTGTAAATTAGAATTCCTTTTGAAGAAGATTCCTTAACCAGGGTTACCTTTCAAATACCTAGAAAATGTTGTGCTGTAGTCATGTGATCTTCCATAGGCTTTTGCATGAACATAGATAAAATATGCACTGCATAACACAATTCAGGCCTTGTAATAGTGAGATAAATAAGTCTTTTGACTAATCGCCAATACTGTTTGGACCCCTGAGGAAATTTGTTGGTTTGGACCCCAATAGTCCACATTCTTTATGATTTTAAGGGCATTTTTTCTTGGGCATAGATATAAGCCTTGGGAATTCCTTGCAACTTCAATGGCCTGAAAACATTTAAGCAGTCCTAAGTCCTTAATATGAAAGCATCGACTTAGGTACTGCTTAAATTGTGCAGAAGCATTAGGATTATTACCATTCAATCCTAGATCATCTACATATATCAATAAAGCCATAAACATGTCACCCATCTTGTAGGTGAACAATGAATAATATGCATATGAACTAGTAAAATTTTAATCAACCAGTTTGGAAGATAATTTGGAAAACCATTGGTGTGGACCCTAACGAAGCCTGTAAAGGGATTTTTGTAGTCGATATACCTTACGGGGATGAGTTATTTTAAAACCTGGAGGTAATGTCATGTACTCTTCCTCTTCTAAATCTCCGTGTAAGAAGGAGATATTAACATCCATCTGATGTAATTCCAATCCTTTTACTGCAGCAACAGAAAGAAAACACCTTACACTGGTCATCTTAGCAACTAAAAGGTCTGATGGTAGTCGAATCCTGAAACCTGCTCGTCTCCTCTAATGACCAATCTTGCCTTGTATCGTTCAATACTGCCATCAGAATTGTATTTGACTTTGTATACCCATTTACAATGGATGGGTCGCTTTCCTGGAGGAAGCTTCGCAATAGTCCAAGTCTTATTCAATCTGAGGGCTGGAATTTCTTTAGCTATGGCTTTACGCCAATTGAGGTCATTTACTGCTTTATGATAGAATCTAGTCTCCACAGTCTTAGTGATAGCAACAAGATATATCTATGTATATTAGAGAATTTATCGCAAGCAACATAATTTATGATGCGATAAGGACTACCTGAGGAAAACTTTTTGAGTGGACTTGGAAGAGCTGCATGATAAGCCCCCATATATCATAGTGAATTAAATCAACAATCTTCGTAGCTTTATTTTCACTAACAGGAAAAGGAGCATGTTTTTGTTTGGCACTTAAACATGCATTAAATACGTCATCTTTAGGCTTACTTTGAAAATAAGTGAAATGCTTTGATAAAATATGACTAGATGGATGGCCTAACCTACGGTGCCACAAATTGTAGGACACAACCTTATTTACATGGATATCTACAGCAGTTGTATCCTTGTAGAAATATACCCCTCTTCTCGACTCACCCACTCTAATCAAGGTCCTCGTAGTAGCGTCCTGTATCACACATAATTTTATATAAAACATTACTATGCAATAAATATCTTCAATCAATGATGCTATAGATATTAAATTGCAGTTCAGGCCTGGAATGTAAAGGACATCTTATAAGATCAACTTGGAATTTAACTTTGCTGTGCCCTTTTTAAAAGCCAACGTCATTGAGCCATTACGTAAATCAACGGGAATGGGTGCTATATCTCTTATATCTATCAACAAATTGAGATCCCCACTCATGTGCTAAGAGGCTCCACCGTCTAATAACCATGTACCTTTTCCTAAAGGTTTCTCGTGGCTTGATTTTGGACTCTCGATGAGACTCAGAATCCTCTGTACCTGCTCAAGACTGAAGCTCAAACTAGAACAGTTGTTGTAGCCTGCTTCATTTTCAGCACATTGGGCTATTTCTGTTTGAGGATAGGCTGCATAGGTAGCTTCTCGGCGATGTTGTTTGTGTGTCCTTTTCTAGTGCTACTTCGCCCACCGCCACAGCCTCTCCTTCCCCTAGCTCAACCTCCACATTCACCATGGTTGCTCTAGCTATGCTTTAGCTAGGCGGGTATTCGATAACCTCCCAGCAACTTGTCTCTTCATGACCCACCTTTCCACAATGTTTGCAACTGGGCCTATCACCGTAGGATTGGGATGATTTTATGAGATACCCAATGACAAAGGCTGCGGCATTGGCTTCGGTTCTACTAGCTCGGGCAATCATCATCTTCTTATGAGCTTGTTCTTGTTGTATCATATTGAAAGTTTTGTCTAATAACGGTAATGAATCAAGTGCTAAAATTTGACTCTGAATAGTTCCATAAACATCATCATCCTATGCCATTAGGAATTTATACACTTTATCATCCTCCATTATCTTGATCATCTTCTTGGCAACCCCACACGAGCAGGGTGGCACTCGGACATAATTCTCGAGGTCATTCCAGAGTCTCATAAGTTTTGACAAAAACTTGACTACTTCCAAGTTGCCTTGCTTGCATGAAGCAATGTTGGCTTTTAGTTTGTGTATCCTTGGAATTTTTAGTAGAGAATATTGTTTCTTAATATTTTCTCACATTTCTCGTGCGGATTCTACATATGCCACACTTTAAGCTTTGGATTAATTACATTCATGATCTAAGATGTCGTCATTAAGTTGACCATGTCTAGGCATTAGCCTCAGTTGAAATTTCTCCTTCATTAACCTCAGGCTTTGTGATTTTGCCATCATGAAGCCTAGTTTGTTTTTGGACCTCAAAGCTGTTCTTACAGCCTGTTCCCAAGTATCATAATTTTTGCCATCAAACTTGATTATAGTTATGATGGCTCCCGGTGAATTAGAAGGTGAGACATAATATGGTGATTGATTTGTAATAACAGAGTCCTTATCTTTGTTCTTCCTTTCAGCCTCCTTCCCCATGGTTATGGGTTTTGTGTGGGATTTTTTTTTGTTTTTTTTAGGGTGGCTCTGATACCTAACGAATTTGCTAGAGAATCAGGAAGAAGAGCAAGGAAAGAATTATTGTATGTATTTATCTATGTTTGAGCCGTGGCTATATCAATCACAGTTATACACAAGCACTTGCATGAGACTTAGGCTTCTACCTTATCTTGACAATTAGATTTCTGCCTTATCTTGACAACTAAGTAACCAAACTTATGTAGGAAATGAAATACAACTTATTCCTATTGGATTACAACTCATACTCTTATTAGCATAAGAAAAGAGATATTGTGCCCTGTTTCTTGGATTTCCATGAAATAGGAGAAGAACCAAGGAGCATGAGATACTTAGGGATGGACCATCTGGTAAAGGGACATGATGCCCAATCAGAATCACAATAAGCTTTGAGCTCAAAATTTGGATCCTTAGTAAAATGAATACCCAAACTAGGATTGCTTTTTATATATCTAATGGTGTGATATAATGCTTCCAAACTAGGATTGCTTTTTATATATCTAACGGTGTGATCTAACGCTTCCACGTAGGGCATGCGAGAGTCTTGCATAAATGAGCTTAAGTATTATATGATAAAGGCAATATCAGGTCGGGAGAGAGTGATATAGTTGAGGTTATCAATGAATTTTCTTTGTTCTGTGGGATCTGATATTGGCTCTCAAACATCAAAGGAGAGTTTGATAGTGAGGTCAAGAGGACAAATGGTCGCTGACAAGTCATTACACCCAGATTCAGCAATTGAGTCTAGAGTAAATTTCTGTTGTGTGAGGATGATGTCCAAATCTTCTTGCAGGACCTCTAAGCCAAGAAAGTAATGGAGAGCGCCTAGGTTATTGATCCTGTAAGCTTCGCCCAAAAAATTCTTTGAGAGCTTGGATTTCATCTTCATTATTTCTAGTAAGAAGTATATTATCCATGTAAACAACTAAGACAGTGATAGAATCTCCATTAGGGTTTAAAAAGAGATTAGAATCATTTTTCGAAGAATGTGTTATGTTAAAATTTACTGCAAGTGCACGGTGTAGTTGTAGCTAGCAACCGAAAAGTACGAGTCACGCTCCACAGGGAGTTGTGTTTCCAAGTACCAAAGCTAACTCAAGTGTATCAATCTAGGCAGATAAAGGGTGAAGAGAAGAAGGATTAAACTACTAAAGAGAGCAAACAAAAAGGGACTTTGATTACGATTGAACCTAAGATAGACCAACTAATCAAGTCAAACCCTCACCTTTTCAACTTATGCTATTTTTCAAGGAAGATTAGTTGTGTCATCAAAGACCACGTAATCCCTCTACCAAGGGTCTTAGGCTAGTCTAATTGTTCTAACCACTTATTTTCATGGGATTAGCTCAATTAAACTACAAGATTGACAACCCTTAACCTAGCTAGCGATCGAGACTATTTTCATGTCCCAACCCCGGCTATTCACTCTACCCACACTAGACAACCAGCCTCACCTTTCAACATAAGTCAATTGCCCTAACATACGGATGAAAGTTCTTTCAAACATTTCATCGAACACGTGGTGGGCGTGAGAGAAAATCCTAAATTCTAGCATAAATAAGAGGGGAAAAGGTCTAGAACAAGATCAATTAACCATCAAGAGACTAATCACAATCAAAGATCACAACTTTAATTAATAATTAAACATCCAAAAGAAAATCAAAGCAAGAATTAATAAACGTGTAAACAAAACAATAAACATGAAATTAAAGAGAAAGAGAAGAGGAACTCATGCTTGAATCTTGAAATCAATCAATCTTGTACAATGTATACATGAACTACACTTAAATTATTCTCCCCCTAGTGAGGTTTGGGAGTGGGAGGAGGGAGCCTAAATCACACCCCAAAGAAACCTAGTGGAAGCCTCTACCAAACTTAAGCTCGGAAATGACTTTTATAGCGAAAATTGGCAGGGGCACAGCTGTGCAAAAAGTGCATTGCCGATCGTGCATAATTTCTGATTAGGAGACACGGTTGTGCGAAAGTGCATGACCAGCCATGCAACTCTATAGGAACTTTTTGCCTCAGATGCATGGTCGTGCAAAAGTGTGCAACTCTGCAACTCTGCAACTCTTAATTCTTGATTCCATGGACTTCCTGCGAACTCCTCAAACCTTTTCTTTGTCCAAAACTTCACTCCTTGCTCATATCCCTTCTAATTATGATCAAAATACCTAAAAAAGGGAAAATTAGTGTAAACAAGATGATTACGCACAAAAGAGGACAAATATGATCACATTCCTAAATAAATCGAGGGAATATGTACATGAAAGTGATGAAATCAATGGCCCAAAAATAGTAAAATTTGAGGTTTATCATAATGATAGCCTTAAGAGAAAAGAGAGTTCACACGTTTTTGATACCACTGTCGAGAGGCCTGTTTGAGCTCATATAAGGATTTTTAAAGCTTGCAAACAGTGTTTGAATAAGGGATGGTCACCCCTGGTGGAACCTTCAAATAAACTTCCTCATGGAGCCATCGTGCAAGGATTTATTATTCACATCCATTTGAAACATTTTACATCCCTTTTTCATAGTTGTCGCCATAATACTTCGTATAGTGGTCATCTTGACCACGGGGGAAACGTTTCATCATAATCAATCCCCTTTTTTGTGTATTCCACAAATAACTAATTGAGCTTTTAACCTCTTAATGGTCCCACCTAATCGATGTTTTACCTTATAAACCCACTTGCAAGGGATGCCTCTCCTACTGGGAGGGAGCTCAACGTAGTCCCAAGTGTCATTTGATGTAAGGGCAGCAAGTTCTACAGTCATGGCTTCTTGTCATCCTGAATCTAATGAGGCTTCGGTAAAGGAGCTAGGTTCACAAGTCTGAGAAAGAGCTTTAACTAACTATTGATTGTTGTGAGATAGAGCAGCAAGTGAGATGCACTTAGGATGGTAGATATCATTTGAATGACTATTAAAGTTAGGGGCAGCACATACTATAGCACCTTGAGCGAAGTTACAGACATAATCCTCAAGGTAGGTAGGAGGGTGATGTGATCTAGACGAACTTCTAAGAGGCTGCTATTAAAAGCTTGTAGGCTCAAAATGTATAGGAGGCATAACCTGCACCGAAGTGGAGCCTGAAGAACAGGAAGTAGAATTACTATCATTTGAATTTGTCATAACTTACTTGCATTGCTTATTTGCAATGGATTTGAAGTTGAAGATTGTGGAGTAGTAAAGATGTCGATAGAGCCTTCAATGCTTATAGGAATGGGAGATGATGGACATGACAGTAAAGTATAGGCAAAGACCTTTTCATAGAAAATGACATCTCTGGAAACTTGAATTTGACAAGTCTGTAAATTAAACACCTTCTACCCTTTCTTTTCAAAGGGATAACCAAGCAAAACGATAGGTAAGGCCCTAGGTTGGGACTTGTCCCTTTGTCTTTTTGGGGTAGAAACATAACATAAGCATCCAAATGTCCTAAGGTAGTCATAAAAGGGAGGCTTACCAAACACCCGTTCATAAGATCAGGTTTGTCCCTGAAATAATTTGGTAGGGAGCCTATTGATTGAAGGCGTGGTAGTGAGCACACAATCACCCCAGAATTTAATAGGTAATTTAGATTGAAAAAGTACAGCTTTGGAAGTCTCCAAAAGGTGCTTGTGTTTTCGTTCAACAACACCATTCCATTGTGGTGTCTCAACACAACTAGTTTGGTGGATGACCCCTTTTTGGGCAAAGAAGGCAACAACCTTTGTACTAGAGCCTACCTCTAAGGTGTTATCCATCCTAAAGACCTTAATAAGCATATTGAATTATCTCTCCACCATATTGAAAAAGGCCTTGATGAGTGAAAATGCATTACTCTTGGAACTAAGAAGGTGTGTCCAAGTACAACAACTGTAGTCACCTAGAAGAGTTAAGAAATATGTATGCCTATAAGGTCCCCACCAATTAGCATGCACTAAATCAAAGATGTGAGATGTAGAGAGAGTACTAGGAGAGAAAGGTAGCCTGCTTTGCCTCGATTGAAAACAAAAGCAGTAGTTGAAATCATGTACTTTATCAATTTTAGGAGACAAAGATATGTCTTTAAGCTTATACAAGGGCAAGTGTCGAAGTCTTTGATGCCATAAATCTTGTGGAGACATACTAGTTCCGTTATAGTTATTGATGCGAGAAAGAAACTTCTTTATTCATGGAGCTGACCAAGTTGAAAAAAGATTTTCCATCGGCATGACCACTACTAACGTGCTGATAAGGTTGACGGAGCAAATAAAGGCTTCCCTTTACATTACCAAGAACCATATGCTTATTCATTGAAGGGGCCTGCATATAGAAGTTATAGGGGTGAAAATAACAATGTAATTAAGCCCCGAACATAACTTACTCACTGAAAT
Source organism: Carnegiea gigantea (assembly GCA_029747015.1). NCBI lineage: Eukaryota > Viridiplantae > Streptophyta > Magnoliopsida > Caryophyllales > Cactaceae > Carnegiea > Carnegiea gigantea. Next base: position 48,622 of record JAKOGI010000281.1, read on the forward strand.
CAGATTGTATTGGTACCAAAAGGAAATGTTTGAGGACAAAATCAGACTTGATAATGAGTTGTCCGTGATGAGAGGCACTGACAGTTTGTCTAGTAGGCAAAGTCACAATGAAGTCATAAGGAAGAGACTGAATGTTGGACAACAACTTGGCATAAAAGGTCATATGGTCATTGGTTAGAGGCTCCAGAGTCTATTATCCAAGGTTTTTTATTTAATTGCCATGAAGAACAATTGTTAGAATTAGTCATGACAGAAGATGAGCTAGCAAGAGTACCTACAAAGGTTGCCGAACCAGAAAAGGATTGATCTGCATCGTTGTCTCCGTTGATTTTAGTGGAGTTAAGCAGACGTAGTAGTTGAACATACTCCTTATGAGAAAGGGCCAGCATGTCAGGAGGCCCAGGGCCTTGAAAGGAAGAATTTCCTCTAACTTGCTGTTGTGCGAAGGTTGACAAGGAGCCATTACAGTTTCAGTATTGCTGGCAAAAACCACAATTGCTGCCATTCTCTTGGATTTAGTAAATTTGAAATTCGGGGGAAATCCAATTAATGTATGACAATTATCCTTAGTGTGTCCAACGTTCTTGCAGTAGTCACAAAAAACTGGATTTTTTCATCTTATTTTTTCCCTTTTGTTCTAGAGATTTGTTCACCCCAACATTTAAAGCTGCTGAGTCATGAAAAAAATATGCTGTAGCTAGAACCTATCATTGCTTCTCTTCCTAGATGAGAAGAGAATAAGCTTGCGCAAATGTAGGTAAAGGTTATAACATAAAAATGTTCCCTCGAATATTAGTATAGGCCTCATTCAACCCCATAAGAAACTATATAAGTCTTTGTTCTTGTTCAAATTTCTACCAAGTATCTAATGTCTTATATCTTGTTCAAATTTCTGCCAAGTATCTGATGTCTTATATGTGCTAGAAGGAAGAATTCTAACGTTGCTTAATTCATCCCCTAGCCTTTTAAGTCTAGTATAGTATATTGATATGCTGCTAGGCCTTTGAGAGACATAAACCAAATCCTTTTGAATTTGGAAAGTTGAGCCCCATCAGTTTGACCAAAACATTCCTCCAGCTCTGTGTAGATGGCCACTCCATTTATAGTATACAAGACATTGTCTGCTGTGTTTAATATCCATGATATCACCATGTCATTACAGTGCTCCCATTGTCTTAGTAAACCTAAACTAGAAGAAGGGTTATGGAAACTTCCATCAATAAATCCAATTTTATTTTTAGCAGATGAGTCTATCAACGTTGCCCTCCTCCATGAAGGAAACCCACACCCATTAAATCAAGTAGGAACAAGAGTCATCCCTTGATGATCAAATCGACGCAGGTAAAGTAGATGGCTATAGTCACTAATTATAGAACTCAGTGAAATGTCACTTGATTTGGGGGTTTCCCTTAATTTGGGGGTGTCATTTGAATTGGTAGCCGCCATTAGGTATAGACAAGGAGAAGTTGCAAAATTACAATCCCAATCCAAATTGTAACCAAGCAATACCAAGATTGAATAATCCAAATATACAAAGGACAAAGTCCACCAAGGAGCACAAGAATTGAATTAAATTAACCTAATTTTACCACAAAGAACAATACTGCAAATGGAAACACAAATCTGGCAAAATCAAATAAACCTGCAACAAAGCAAATTAGAGTAGACCCAATTCTCCTTAATTGGACTCCAACTCGAAGAAGAAGGAGAACGGAATTCTAGCGAGAGAACAAAGAACCTCAATTACAGCGACTCAACCGAGAAGAGAGAGGCAAACAACATGAAGCAAGATTCATCATCAGATAAAGAAAGCAAGATTCATCTTGAAATTGATTAGGGGTTTTGAAAATTTAGTATAGTAGAATAAAGAATTTAATAAATTACTGAAAAAGATTGTTGAATTAAAAGGAGATGTATGGGTTTGTGCTCCAATAATGTCTTCGACTTTGCTTCGAGTATTATTGAACTTAGATTTTGATGCTCCATGTTGGGGGGGTAGGCAAAGGTTGTGGGGGCTACAACTAAGGTTTGAGATTATTTAATTTTCTTGCTTCTCTTTTCCTGTCAATTTTCTTTACACCAGACATGAGAAAAAAGTTTATTTTCTTCTAATTTGTTCTCATACACTTTTTTTCTTTGCAACTTTCTTTTTCTCATACTTTCTTAAATCCAAACAAGGCCTCAAACAATCCAAGCCAAAGATTTCTTTCACAATGTAAATAGCTATGGTGCTAATACTTAACCCAGATCGTTGTTTAAAATTTGCAGATTTGTCGCTAATTTCACTCGCATAGTGAAGTGAAGTCTTCCTGTAGTTTTATATTAGTTAAAAATGACTTCTTACAGCTAATTCTGTGTAACACTAACAACAGATCCGTAAAGCAATCAAATTTGGGGAAAAAAGTCTCGTTCGATATACAATATTTTGGGGGGGTGTAGGGGGTTGCTTACCACCCCTGAAAAGAAGTAAGAAAATAGAGAGTGGAAATGTTTAGAACATAATGTAATATATTCACTTACATGTGTAAGTTTCAATTATCCATGAGGTTATCACACAATCACAGCAGACTTGTAAAAATGGTCACTTATTTGAAGTAAAGCCACTGACAGTTTGTAACACCATAAGAACTAGAAGCACAAATGCATAGATGATAGAAATAATAGCCCACGGATGATTGAAATAGTCATGCTTCATAGTGGCTTCCATCTGTGCCATGCAGTGCTCGCATATGCATTCAACTCTCTAAATAGATTTGAATAATATAAGTTATCCCCCCTTAACCTTGTCTGCTTGAAGATGTTGCTGAAGAGGCTAGCCACCTCCTCGTTGTTTCCCGACCAGTTCTTAATGACCCCATTTTGAACGAGCATTTCCACATCCTTGGGGGTATTGATCAACCCATCAAGGAAGGCAATGTAGTCAATGATGTACGAGTCTGAGAAATAGTGGCATTGCTCAAACACCATTATGTTCTTAAATAGAGATTCCATTTACTAACCTTGGAATCCCCATAATACCCTTGGAGAGCCTTATGTTAAGCAAATGTGTACTTTGTCACGTGATAAACTTAAACCTTGCTTCACTTAGTTGGGTCACCCTTGGACATGACTCGGACTTTAGATTGTTGCTACCATGTTGTTGAGCCCAGAGGGTTGAAGGCAAGTGGCATAATCTCAGGAAATCGATAAAATGTTTGACATCAGCATTGGCTATTCTTTGGGTAACGGTCTTGTTCTTGCCCATGAAGAAATTATAGGCAAGATCAATGAAGAGTGGGTGCCCAGAGGAGGAGCCAAATGCTAGGTCATAGAGACCCTTGAGGATTGAAAAGGGACGTTGGTTCTCTTCTATTCTTATATCACAGGTGGCTTCAACAATCATCCTTGGTTTGTTGAAAATACGATCATTTTCATTGATCTGTTCATTAAACCAACTCCTCAAGAAAAGCTCAATGATGAACAAAGAATCAACAAGTACCATTTCAATGAAGATTTCAATTGATAAGCGAATTGTAATGACATAAGATTTATATGTTATTTACTTTCATTCTGTTATAGCTTCAATATAACAACCAACATTATAAGCACTGTTTCGTAAAAGGAACAATTGTGACTACCTTAGTTTTTGCCCTTTCATATGTACCAGTTTGGAATCATCATAGTAAAAGAGGCCAATGGACATTAGCAATGGCCGATCAGCATCTTCGTTTACCTTATAAAGGTTTTCTGGGACTCAGTAGTTGCAACAATTAGAGGAAATCGGAGGTAAAGATTCAAGCTTTTTTTAAATTGCAGATGCCACAAATTTGGACAGATCTCCCATCGTTTATGAGTTATTCCTCCTGCAGCAAATAGAAATGATAGTATCCCATGCGTAAGATCATCAATTGTCAGTCCTGCCAACATGTGTAATTATAAAGCCTATCAATGGCTGTTCATAGTGCATAAAAACAACAAAATTGGAACTTAGAAATCTATATATTCAAGTTGCAGGCAATCCTTTATTTTCTATTAGTCCATGGAACAAGTTTGTCTAGACATGTATGCTGAGAAGGGCATTTATGATAAATTAGCATATAACCTACGAATAGCTTATTTTATAAAGCCGCCAACCTCCCCAGCTGCACTTGAAAGCTCAATGTTGGACAATAATTTCTCTAATTTCCAAGTTCTCTCAATCTCTATTCTCTACAATGCCAGACTATTTGCTCACATGTTGAGAATATATCAAGAAAGTGCCTAATTCAATTCCCTCATTCTTATCACTTTTGAAAGAAAACAGGGGGGGAGCTGCAAAGGGAAAAAGCCAAATGTAATTCAAGGTCTAAGCTCTAAGCTTTTGAGATGGATTCCAAGCAGACATTCATTATATAATGAAAAAAAAAGAGAGGGGAAACCGAGCATTGTCCTGGCATGGTTTCCTGCTCGATCTCAGACCTCATTTGTCTTAATGGGATATTAGACGATGATATACTATACTTTAGGGTGTTAGACAATAATACCCCCAACTTTGAGCTTGGACATTAACAAGTTCAAGCCAACAATGGTGTTTTGAGAGAGAAAGCCTCGCCTTTCATTCAAAACAAAAGTCCTACTATATACACAAACCTTCCTCCAACCTATTCTGAAACATGCTCCTAAAAATAAGCTAGAAATAATAAAAACTATCCTAATATAATAGCCAATATCTCATAGAATATCATCTTCACAAAATTACAGATATACAATAATATCACAATACCTCCCGTCAAGTTGCAGCATGCAAATCACAAATGCCCAACTTACTAAGTAAGACGGAATAGTGTTGCTGTCCTAAAGCCTTGGTAAAAATGTCGGCCAATTGCTCAGTAGTTGGGACAAAACTAGGATGAATATCCCCTTTAACAATTGCACCATGAACACAATGACAATCGACTTTAATGTTTGGTACGTTCTTGAAAAATCGGATTTTGAGATATGTGCAAAGCAACTTGACTACCATAATGTAGTGATATCGGTGTAGGATAAAGCACTCCAAGACTGGCTAAAACACCTTTCAGCCATTGTAGTTCACAAGTAGTCATGGCCATTAAACGATACTCTGCTTCAGCAGAAGATTGAGATACAGTGTGCTGCTTTTTCGTCTTCTAGGAAATGGGAGACACACCGAGAAATATGTTCAACCAGAAATTGTGATATTTTATCCCATTTTATTGTCTAATAATTGCTCGAAATAAATAATTAAATTTGAATTTTAATGAGTCTTTGTTTATTTTGTAGGAATTTGAGAAGTTTGAAGATTGAATGAATATTTTGGAAAAAAAAGGAATTGAACAAACAGAGCTCAGATCAGATGAGAAAGCATAAAGAAGAAACCAGCAGAACAATTTGGTCGAGCTCTCCCAAGCCCAAGCAGAGGCCCAAACAACCAATCCGAGCCCAATTCGCCCTTCGCTTCTTTCTCCTTTCCTTCTTCTTCTCATCTCCCGGGCTAGGCTTTTTCTTTTCCAATCAACGGCCCATCTGCTGCCCAAACCCAAGAACACTACTAATCCACCCCTAGCTTCCTTTATCAGTCACACATTGATCACGTGCTTTTCCCTCCTCCATTTTTCTCTCTTCTCTTCGACTCTTCCCAGAAAATAGAGGCTCCTAGCTTCTTCTTTTCCTTCTTCTATTTGCTAAAGAAATGCCCGTTGTCCCTTCAACTTCCTCAACCATAATGCTTTGTTGCTTTGCCTTCCTCCTCTCACCCATTACCCATTCCCTTCTTCTTCCCCTCTCCAACATTTCCTCTTCTCCTTTTCGTGAATCCTGCAAGCCGAAGCAAAATAGAGAAGAAACTAACAGAGCACGAAGCAAGCTTTTCGCCTTCCCCATTTTCATCTATTACTCTCTTTCCCCTCATATCATTTACTCCATCATCATCACCATCATTCATTCATCAGTTACAATAGTTGATTGAAGGACCGATGAAGACGGGGAGGGTTCGGCGTTCTTCAAGGGCCTTTAATGAAGGGTGTAAAACGGAGCTTTAGGAGGAGATCTAGTGTTCAAAAAATTCCACTTCGTCTTTTATCTATTCAAGTTCTTGTTTTCAGATTTAGTTTGAGGTAAAGAATTCAGTGTAATTTGATTCCGAATTGTTCAATTTGAGTTGAAATTTTCAGTTTGAGGGTTTCGATTTCTTGAGTTTTCGAATCTCTTTATCTTCAGTTTGTTCCCTTTGCTTCGATTTTTAGTTCTGTTTTAGTGTTGCTTTCGATTCTAGCTCTGTTTCTATTTAGTTTGCTCCTTACACTGTTCTCTGTTTCGATGATGGAACAGTTCAATCAAGTGGCCTGGCTAAACAAACAATCACAGCAAGTGTTGATGGATGGAATTATTTGCAAATTGGTGTTTCAGCCTTGTTTTGGGGTCTTTGCAATTCAAGCTCCCAGTTCCATAAATTAATATTGTTTATTTAGTCTAATAATTGGTAAAACAACTTGATTTTGGAGTGGTAAATTAGCATTTAGTTTTAAATTAGTTTGGAATTTTTGGTAACCAAATTTCACAACAACGCCCGAGGATCAACACCCGTTAGTATTACGACGATAAATTGTATACTTGCAGAAAATTACAATAAGTTTTTGGCGCTGTTGTCGGGGATGATGTTGGGAAATTAGGTTGCATAGTCGAGTCGCAATTTAGTTGCTTGCATCTATTTTGTTTTCGTTTTCATTCATATTTTTGATTTTCGATTTTGGGTGTGTTAGTTTAGTTTTAACTTAGATTATTTTTGATTTTGATTTGAGTTGTAGTTTTAGCTTCGAGTGAATTTAATTTTGCTATTTCGTGTGACTTTGCTACTTGAAAAAAAAAAAAAAAAAAAGAAGAGACTAACAATTTAGTTATTGCGCAGGAAACAGGCACAGAAGTAGCAGCAACAAAGAGAAAAAAAAAATGCTCTCCTTTTTTGTTTGTGTTCATTTTATATTTTATGTGATATTTGAGTCATTTTGGTCTTTCTTTTATTTTGGTAGCATAGTTTATTTTTGTTAGTTTATTTTGTTTTGTTCACTTACTTAATTATTTGAGTCTTTTGTTTTTGTTTTAGTCATTAGTTTGTAAATAGTGCCCTAGATGAATTTCTTTCCTAAAAAGAAAACTAAAAAAATTAACAACTTAAAAATCCAAAAAAAACTTGAAAAGTTCTTAAAATTAAAAAAACAAGAGTTTCAAGCATGCCAGTATTTAATTTTTCACAATTTGAGTATGAACCTTTCTGTAGCTATTTATCGTGACTTAATGATTATCATGCTCAATTGAATCAGAATTTTCAAAAATGGAAAATTTGTGAGGTCATTGCTGTGGGTCTGAATTTTGAATCTTGGGGTTATGTCGAGTTTATTTATCCTGGAGGTGTGCTCGGTTTATTATCGAAAACTCAAGATAAGGTATGGGATTTCTTTGAAAAGCTAGCTTGGAATACCAGTGCATTTGAACAAGCTAAAAAGAATTTTGGATACCCAACTTCTGATGAGTTTGTTTTTTCTACTAATCCTTCCCCCCAGGATCATTTTATAAACTCATATGACCTATCTTATTCTTATATGTCTCTTGTGTTGTGCGATTATTGTGAATCTTCTAACCACAATGTTCTTACTTGCCCTTACCGTGCTTATGTTGATGCTACTTGTGTAAGTGTTGAAAAGAAGATAAATGAATTGACTGATAAAATGATAGAGAATATGAAAGTGAGGATTGCTGAATATTCTCATAGTTTTAGTCAAAGTAGGGAGAATTGTAATGAGCCTGACCCTAGTTTAGGATCTCCTAAATCTGAAGTTAGTCTCTATGATGATTTTAAGCCCTCATATCTCGCTCGGCCTGATTTGAATAATGATATGCCTTTGCCTAGTGTAGAGCAAGAGGGGGGCTTCCTTGCATCTCTATCATAAGACCTTGCACCTCACACTAGCTCACCTACGGACGTCACTGAGGATGTCCTAATTTCTACCGACCCACCCACCACTTTAAATGATTCTTTTGAGTTTGAGGAGGGTGATGAATGTGGGAACCCTAATGAGTTAGATTTGAGCATCATAATTGACTTTGATCATCACGAGATAGAAGAGTCAGAAGAACCTATTATACAGAGGCAATGTGAGGAGCCACTTGAACCTTCTAGATTGGAATTTAGTGGTGATATTCTTTCTATAGAATATGAATATTTTTCATATGGGTTTGATGTCAATGTGGGTTTGGATGTGGATTTGTGTGCTGAGTATGAATCTTTTTCTTTTGACCCTATCTGAATTGACCTCCTTTTTGAAAATTGTAAGTCTAAATTTGTTGAGTCTGGGAGCATTACCACTAAAAATTTTGCTTTAAACCAAATTCATGCACATTTTGGTACTCATAAACTTGTGGATTTTGCAACCCCTATTTTGCCTAGACCGCTCATTCATGATAATCTAATTTCTAGGCCAAGGACCCACCAGCTGGCTAGTTTGAATTACATCCGCTTGTTTGATGTTTGGAACCATACATTTGACAAGTTGAAACGGGCCCTTACCTGTGCTTTATTCCTATGGTGGATGCATTCTTTTTGGCGCCAACTCTTTAATCTCTATTGCATTACTTTTATTGAGAGTTGGGCTTCTTTGTTTGATAAATTGCTACGTGCTCTAACAAGTTTTGATTTAAGTAGCGATGTTTCATTCGATATGGAGTGGCTGATGCTCCATAGGCCTCTGTTTGCGCAAATTTCTGGAGGCATAGCTTAAGTGTAATTCTGCACCTGACCTGGTATAAACGTTCCTCTTTATCTCTTCTTTTTATTTTCTTTTCATTTGTATATATTTGTTTCTTTGTTTTATTTTTATTGTTTTCTTTTTGAGTTTTAGAGTCTCATCTTTTTCTATCTTTTTGGGTCTCCTTTTCCTTTTATATATTTATCTTTCCTTTTGATTGTGTTTCATGTTTCTTTTAACTCCCAATCAGGACATTGTGCGATTTAGGTGTGGGGGTGGGGAAATATTGAAAAGAAAGGAAGAAAAACCAAAAAAAAAAATTGAAAATTTGAAATCCAAAAAAATTTTTGTTTTGTTTTTGGGGAAGCTTAGTACTATTCTAATCAACTTAAATTCCCTGTGCTTTGATGTTTAGCTTGCATATGTAAGCATGATGTGCATGTTACGTCTCCATCATCGATGTGTCATTCTTAGCCCTAATTCTAACCCCATTTGTTCATTATCGCTGTGTAATCCAATCCCTATTTATTTTATCCTCATTGTCTTAAGGTCATAGTTTTCATGATCGACTCTCCCACTTGTTTTTGACACAATTACTTTTTATTTAAAAAAGGGAAAAAAGAGAGAAAAACATGAGAATGAGAAAAATTTTAAAAAATGAAAAAAAAGGGGAAAAAAGAAAGAAAGAAAGAGAAATAAAATGAAATTTGGAATGATAAGTATCCCTTTGAGGCATGCACTATTGGGTATTATCCTTTGAGGCACGTGCTACTGGGTGTTACCCTTTGAGGCAATACTGCTACTGAAAAAACTTGCTTCCTATGTTAAATGTAATTTGTGTCAATCAAGTAGGATTGAATTTGATTTTGGTAAACCTGAGCCCTAGAATGATGGTACACTTGCACAGAAGCACTGGGATGGATTCTAAGGGTTAATGTCCAGTGAGGTGAAATGTTAGTGCTTTAATGTCATTCATAGGGTGGAGAGCCTTGATGTGTAATTTGTTTATATAGAGACCAATATCTTTCTTACATGGATGATTTAGTTGATTAGAATGTGTATATATCTTTCCACAATTTTGCACATATTAATTTTTGAAAAAAAAACTAAAAAAGATTTTCGAGTTTCTGTTTATGCTTTCTTTCATGGATTTTGTGGATATATCTTCTGCAAACCCTCATGAGACCTTACTCGTCCACTAGGGGTAACCTAGGGGTTTAAAGGACTTCTGCACATGCTAAGTGCAATCGTAATTCCTGCAAAAGTGAGTTAGGATTTTATTTTCTTTTGCTAGGATTTTTAGTTTTGTTTTACTCGAGGATGAGCAAAACTTAGGTGTGGGGGTTATTTATTCAACCAGAAATTGTGATATTTTATTCCATTTTATTGTCTAATAATTGCACGAAATAAATAATTAAATTTTAATTTTAATGAGTCTTTGTTTATTTTGTAGGAATTTGAGAAGTTTGAAGATTGAATGAATATTTTGAAAAAAAAAGGAACTGAACAAACAGAGTTCAGATTAGAAGAGAAAGCATAAAGAAGAAACTAGCAGAATAATTTGGTCCAGCTCTCCCAAGCCCAAGCAGAGGCCTAAACGGCCAATCCGAGCCCAATTCGCCTTTCACTTCTTTCTCCTTTTCCTCTTCTTCTCATCTCCCGGGTTGGACTTTTTGTTTTCCAGTCAGCGGCCCATCTGCTGCCCAAACCCAGGAACACTGCTAATCCACCCCCTAGCTTCCTTTATTAGTCACACATTAATCACGTGCTTTTCCCTCCTCCATTTTTCTCTCTTCTCTTTCACTCTTCCCAGAAAACAGAGGCTCCTAGCTTCTTCTTTTCCTTCTTCTATTTGCTAAAGAAATGCCCGTTGCCCCTTCAACTTCCTCAACCATAATGCTTTGTTGCTTCGCCTTCCTCCTCTCACCTGTTACCCATTCCCTTCTTCTTCCCCTCTCTAACATTTCCTCTTCTCCTTTTCGTGATTCCCAGCAAGCCGAAGCAAAACAGAGAAGAAACTAACAGAGCACGAAGCAAGCTTTTCGCCTTCTCCATTTTCATCTGTTACTCTCTGTTCCCCCATATCATTTAATCCATCATCATCACCATCATTCATTCATCAGTTACAATAATTGATTGAAGGGCCAATGAAGACGGGGAGGGTTCGGCAGTCTTCAAGGGCCTTTGATGAAGAGTCTAAAACGGAGCTTTAAGAGGAGATCTAGTCTTCAAAAATTTCCACTTCGTCTTTCATCTATTGAAGTTCTTGCTTTCAGATTTAGTTTTAGGTAAAGAATTCAGTGCAATTTGATTCCGAATTGTTCAATTCAAGTTGAAATTTTCAGTTTAAGGGTTTCGATTTCTTGAGTTTTCAAATCTGTTTATCTTCAGTTTGTTCCCTTTGCATCGATTTTAGTTCTGTTTTAGTGTTGCTTTCGATTCTAGCTCTATTTCTATTTGGTTTGCTCCTTGCATTGTTCTCTGTTTCGATGATAGGACAATTCAATCAAGTGGCCTTGCTAAACAAACAATCACAGCAAGTGTTGATGGATGGAATTATTTGCAAATTGGTGTTTCAGCCTTGTTTTGGGGTCTTTGCAATTCAAGCTTCCAGTTCCATGAATTAATATTGTTTATTTAGTCTAATAATTGGTATAGCAACTTGATTTTGGAATTTGGTAAATTAGCATTTAGTTTTAAATTAGTTTAGAATTTTTGGTAATCAAATTTCACAACCATCCTTGAGGATCGACACCTATTAGTATTGCAACGATAAACCATATACTTGTGAAAAATTACAACAAAATATCAACCAACCTATAAGGGATCATCTAGTCATCAGGCACCCAGCCCAGTCTGCATCACACCATGCATGTAGACGCAAGTCACAAGCACTACTCAACAAGATCTCTTGCCCAAGATTCTGCTTTAGATAGCGGACAACCCGTAATGCAGCTTGCCAATGCTCCTCCCTTGGTTGTTGCATAAATTAGGACAAAATATGGACACTATATGACAACTCAGGTCGTGCAAAGCACAAATACATCAGGCGCCCTACCAAACAACGACAGGGTTCTGGATCAGCTAGGAGGTGGCTAGTGGATAGGGCTAAACGATGATTTTGTTCCATAGGAACAGGCGCAGGTTTTGTGCCCAACAAACCTGCCTCAGCAATAATATCCAGGGCATATTTTCGTTGACAAAGAAAAAATTCTTTGGGGCTTCGTGCCACTTCAATGCCAAGAAAATACTTCAAGACACCCAAATCTTTCATGTGAATACAGGTACTCAAATAAGCTTTAAACTTTTAGATAGCGAAACTGTCATTCCCTGTAACAATGAGATCGTCAACATACACAAGTACACTAAGATGAATGTCGCCTTTCTTCATGGAGAAGAGTGAACAATCTGAGTACGACTGCTGAAATCCAAAAAGGCAGTGGAAAGTTTGGCAAACCAGCATTAAGGGGCCTGTTTAAGCCCATAGAGAGACTTTTTCAACTTACATACTTTCCCAAGAGTTGAAACTTAGAACCTAGGAGGCAACTTCATAAAAACTTCCTCTTGAAGGTCTTCATAAAGAAAGGTATTGTGGACATCCATTTGATGCATTTCCCAGTTTCTTACAGCGGCAACGGCTAAAAAAACGAGTACTGTAACCATTTTGGCCACCGGAATAAATGTCTCAGTATATTCAATCCCTTCAACTTAATGATTTCCAAGGATAACGAGCCGAGCCTTATATCTTTCTACGGTGCCATCAGAATTGTACTTGATTTTGTACACCCACTTGCGCCCTAGAGCTTTCTTGTTCGTGGGCAGTTCCTCGATCACCCATGTTCCATTAGTCTCCAATGCCTGTATCTCCTGTTGCATGGCTTCCTGCCATTGCGCATCTTTGACCGCTTCAAAATATGTCGTCAGTTCACGTTCTGCACGTATAGCTGCAAGAAACATTCGATGCCGCAAAGAAAAATTGCTACAATTCACATAGTGTGCAATGGGTTAAGGATTACTTGAGGAACGCTGTGGTTTGGGTGTCAATTCGGATGGACTCAATTTCTGTATTGACTGAGTAACATAATCACGCAATGGAATGGAAGTCTTTTTCTGCCTATGACCCCGACCCAACAATTCCTCCTGTAATATTCCTGGTTTATCATGCCCAATGGATTCCTGGGCAGTGGTGTCATGAACTGGCAACCCCTCATTAGCTTCATGTGACGTTGTAGTATTACTAGGCACGGCATGTTCTGCTCCCCCCCAATCCCAAATCATCGTAATCCCCAAGACCAAATGATGGATCTCCAAAATCAGAGGGTGGAGCGGAGTCGCTTGCAAGGGAAGAAGCAAAAGGAAACTCTGACTCAAAAAACTTGACATCACGAGAAATAAAAAACTCATGAGTTTCTAGGTCATACAAACGCCACCCCTTTTCCCATATGGATATCCCACAAAAATACATCGTCTACTCCAACTATCAAATTTGTCGCCCATCTTCCCTTGTTTGTGAGCATAACAAAGGGAGCCAAAAACACGGATATGATCATATGTAGGATCCCGATCATAGATAACACTATGAGGAGTCTTGCCATCCAAAATCAAGGAAGGTGTTCTATTTATCAAATAACCAGCTGTTAGCACACATTCGCCCCAAAAATCAGTAGGCAAATGTCCCTGAAATCTCAAGGCTCAGGCAACATCCAAGATATGTTGATGCTTACGTTCCGCCCGTCCATTTTGTTATGGTGTACCCGTACAAGAAGCTTGAAAAATTATGCCATTCTCAAGGAAATGATTTGCTAAACAAGTAAATTCTGTTCCATTGTTAGTCCTTTTAATTTTTACTTGTTTGCCAAACTGATGCTCCACCATGGAAAAAAACATTTTCATAGTCTGGGACACCTCTTTCTTATCTATTAGCAAGTAAATCCACACAGCCCCAGAGTAATCATCAACAATCGTTAAAAAACAGGACGCACCACAAGAAGAAACATTACAATAAGGTTCCTAAAAATCACAATGTATCAATTCAAAAACATCCGAAGCTCGAAAATCATTGATTAGGAACTTTTGTCTAGTCTATTTTACACAGTGGCATACGTCACAACACTTATTCAAATGATCACCAATTTTTTGAAAACCTACAGTAGGAACTAACTTAATTACTTGCATCGACGGATGACCCAAATGTTGATGCCAAAGGTCCAAGGACGCATCCTTGTCAATCTTCACAATTGAAATACGTAGTGTCCCCTTGAAATAATAGAGTTTATCCCAACATTCACCCGCACCAATCAGCATCCTCAAAGTGTGGTCCTGCATTACACACATATTTTGAGTGAATAGAACAATACAATTGGAATGATCTATAAACTGTGACACCGAAATTAAGTTGTAAGTCAATCCGGGCACATATGAAACATTCTCAAAAGAGATTCCTCCACCAAGAATAAGAGATCCCTCAGTGGCCACAGCATTGTTCCCATTTGGCAAACCGACAATACAAGGTACTATATTCGCAAATTATGTAAGTTGCTTAAGGTCCCTGTCATATGATTCGATGCCCCTGTATCAATGATCCATGACACTTGCTTACCAGGCATCCTCTCAGGATTGGAATTTTTCTTACTGGTTAGCAAGCGTTAGCAGCGCCTGTACTTGGTCAGCATTCAATCCAAGTATGGCCACATCATTTCCTTCTGTGGCGTTGGCTGTAGGTATGCTTCCAGGAGCAGTTTGAGCTGTATAACTCCTCACAGTGCCACGCCCGCCTTCTGCCCCTCTTTCTGTTCGTTGCTACTGTCCCTTGCTGTGGGCTCCATTTTTTCCGTCATTACGTGGTCTGTCGCCCCACCAGTCAAGATACCCAATCGACCTCATACCCACTCCGCTTGCAATGGGAGCAAATTACTGATTTTTTTTTCCCATCGAGTTGGCTACGGACAGCAAACGCTATCACTTCTCTTTCTTCTTTCCCTTGGGTCATGCCCCTTACTTGCTCCTTTTATATGAGGATCAAATAGACCTTGTTCAGATTTGGCAACGGATCTTGGGCCAAAATATTGGAACGAACTGTGCCAAACACTGTTTCATCCAACCCCATAAGAAACATGTGCACCCTTTCTGCTTCTCGTTTTTTTTCAATTTTTGATCCCAAATTGCACTCGCACTTCCCGCATTTGCACGTCAGCATCTGATTATATTGTGCCAGGTCATCCCACAATTGTTTGAGCTTACCATAATAATTGACAATACTCAACCCTTTTTGCTTGCACTCTGTGATTTTTGATTTGATTTGCTGAATTCGTCGGCCGTTGATCACCGAGAATCGATCTCGTATGTCATTCCACAAGTCTTGTATAACCTCTACATGTGAGATTGTTGAGCGGAATGAAGCTCAATGCTATTTCGAATCCAGGACAACAATAAAGAGTTGATAGTCCACCAATCTTCAATGTCTGCCAAGTTATCAGCAGGTTTTTTTAATCGTTCCATCGATGAAGCCAAATTTCTTCCAAGCTCTCAAAGCTGTGCACAGAACGTGCCCATTCATCATAATTTTCTCCCTTCAATTGTACTTGAGTAATTAAGAGTCCCGGATTATCAAGTGTGGCTATGTCATAAGGTGAGATGGTTTTCCGCTGAGAAGTTCTATCATCAGTCATGATATTATGTTCGTCAACTTGTATGGCTCTGATACCATAACAAGTTCAAGCTAGCAATAGAGTTTTGGGAGAGAAAGCCTCTCCTTTCATTTAAACAGAAGTCGTAATATATACACAAACCTTCCTCTAACCTATTTCGGAACATGCTCCTAAGAATAAGCTGGAAACAATAAAAACTATCCTAATATAATAGCCAATATCTCACAGAATATTATCTTTATAAAATTGCAGATATACAATATTATCACAATAGACATCGATCCACCATATCATTGAGCTATTTACTGTTTTTATACCAATACAGAGTTTGGATGTATTTTTATTAATGTAATGCAACAATTTCACAATGGTTTGCGATCGCACGCATAAAATTCAAGAATTTCCAAGTGTCTGTAATGACATATGTTGAAATGCACTAACATCACCAAGTAAAAACGCCTGTTCTCTAATTCACACACCTTTGTACAATGGATGGTTATATACGAAGAGCAAAGTTACAGCTTAGGAAGGTGATGTGACAAAACTATTAGCCAAGAAAAGTAAATAATTCACTACAGGGGAAGCAAACAAGTTTAACTTGGGTAAGTATCATTTGACTAAGGAAAATCTCATTGGACAACCATCACATCCTCTGTTTATCTCTCTCTTTCTGTCTGTCTCTGTCTCCCTCTCTCTCTCACAGCAGGTTTTAATAGGAGATATTAGTGTAATCTTGAACCTCAATTTGGAGCAATTTCTTGAAATTAATTTGGGGGTTTAGAAAATTTAGTAGACTAGAATAAAAAACTTAATAAATTACTAAAAAAAGGTTGTTGAATTAAAAGATGTAAGGATTTGTGCTCCAATCATGTTTCAAGTTTGCTTCAAGTATTGTTGAACTTAGATTTTAATGCTCCAATTGGGGGAGGGCGGAAGGTTGTGGGGGCTAGAGCTAGGGTTTGAGATTGTTTTATTTTCTTACTTTTCTTCTCCTGTCAATTTTCTACACCAAACATGAGAAAAGTTTATTTTCTTCTAATTTGTTCTCTTACACTTTTTTTCCTTGTAACTTTCTTTTTCTCATACTTTCTTAGATCCAAATAGGACCTTAAACAATCCAAGTCACCAATTTCTTTTACAATGCAAATGGCGATGGTACTAATACTTAACCCAGATCGTGTTGGGAAAAAATAACAGTAAGGTTGAAGAGATAGAGAAGCTCATATGTAAACTGGGAAAAGAAAATTCTACTGCACACACTTCATTAAATCAGAGTCTAATTTATAGGAGTATACTGACAACCAATTACCTAAAATCAAGCAAATAAAAAACTAATCCCAAATATTTCTCAGCCACTAACCAAAAATATTGCTTAACTAGAAACAAACTTTGATAGAAGACTCATTGACTAAGTAAACTAAACAATAACAAAATGCTATTAACTAGTCCTAAAAATAAGGAAATATTTATCCACTACTTTGAGGCATTCATTCAACACTCCCCCTTGCTTCAAAGCTTGTTACTCCCATTTGGAACCTGAAGCAATTGTGCTTGACATGTGGAAGAGACTTCGTGAGAATATCAACAACCTGCTTGTTTGTATTACAGTAACTTAGACTCACTTCATCACTTGCAACCAGATTTCGAATGTAGTGGTGACGAATGTCTATGTGCTTGGTCCTCCTATGAAATGCTGGATTCTTTGTCATAGCCATTGTTGCTTTGTTGTCACAAAAGATCTCTATCGCACTTTCTTGGACTTGAATAAAATCAACTAACAATCTTCGTAGCCAAACAGCTTGGCAGGCAGTCGCGGTAACAGCAACATATTCAGCTTCAGAGGATGACAAAGCGACTACATCTTGTTTCCTTGAACTCTATGAAATAGCACCAGAACCAAGAAAAAATATGTGGCCAGAAGTACTCTTCCTATCTTCTAAGCATCCTGTCTAATCACTATCAGAAAAACTAAATAATCTGAAGTTCAATACTTTCAAGTATCAAATCCCAAAGTCAATAGTTCCTACCACATATCTAAGAATTCGCCTTGCTGTAGCAAGATGATGTCCAGATGGGTTGTGCATAAATCTTGAGACAACACTTACTATAAATGTAACGTTTGGCCTTGTATGGCACAAATAATTCAAACCACCAACAATGCTCCGAAATTGCCTTACATTTGCCATCTCAGTACCATCATCTACTACAAGTTTCTCATTCACATTCATGGGAGCAAGCATTGTTTTGCAGTTCAACATGTTGAACCTCTTTAGCAAATCGGTAGCATATGTATTTTGTGAGATAAAAATACCACCTTCACTTTGATGCACCTCCAGGCCAAGAAAGTAATGCAATAGACCCAAGTCTAACGTCTCAAATTTTTCCATCATACAAGATCTGAATTCTTCAATAATGGACTCACATGACCCCATATAAATCATATCATCAACATACAAACACAGCACCAAAAAATGAGAATTACCTCATTGTTTCACATATATGGTTGGTTCATCATTGCTTCCTTCAAACCCGTTCTCCCTGAAATATGAGTCGATTTTACTGTACCATGCCTGCAAAGCATGTTTTAGGCCATATAAACCCTTCCTCAATCTGTATACTTTGTCTTCCTTTCCTTCAATGATGAATCCTTTAGGTTGAGCAACATAGACTTCTTCCTCCAACGCTCCATTTAAAATGCAGACTTTACATCAAATTAATAAACAGGCCATCCAAGTTGTGATGCTACTGCCAAGAACACCCTTACAGTTTCAAAATGAGCAATTGGTGAAAATGTCTCCTCAAAATCAACTCTTTCTTACTGTGCATATCCCTTTACAACTAATCAGGCCTTGTACTTTTGAATTGTTCCATCAGCATTATATTTGGCGCAATAGACCCACTTCAAACCAATCACATTTTTTCCTTCCAGCAAGCTTACCAACTCCCAAGTTTGATTTTTTCGAATAGCCATCAGCTCCTATTTCATTGCTTCGCACCATTCAGGGTTAGTTACCGCTTCTTTGTAATGAAGGGGATGTGAAACAAGCAAAGCAAAAATACAAGAAGTATGAGCATCAACAACATATTTTGGATTTGGTTTTCTGTCTCTGGTTGACCTTCTTAGGGGCAGCGGAGTTGGCATGGCAGAGGACTCTTCAAGTGGTGTAGGTAAAGGATATCTGGCTGGTGAACTTACAAGTGCCTTCACAGGCGAACTTACTATAGGTGAGCTTACTGTAGTTGTCTCAAGTTTCTCAGGAGAGATCTCTATAGGAAGGCCCTATTCCATGTTCTGATTCTTTGCACCCCAATCCCATCTCGTAGCTTCATTAAACACTACATCTCTGCTTATTATTACTTTGCCATTGACGGGGTTATACAATTTATATGCTTTGGATAGAGGACTGTAACCCACAAAAATGCATTTTGTAGATTTTACATCAAGTTTTCGACGAGATGAAGAGTTATCCAAAGCATACGCTATACAACCAAAAATCTTCAAATGGCTTACCCGTGGCTTCCTGCACTTCCAGGCTTCATATAGAGTTTGATTCATGACTGCTTTGGTTGGAGAAATATTGAGAATATACACGGCTGTGCACTACTACTTCTGCCCAAAGTTTTTTCGAAAGACCTCTTGCAGTCATCATACTTCGAACCATTTCAACCACCGTTCGATTTTTCCTCTCAGCCACACCGTTTTGTTGTGGTGTATATGGTGCAATTAGCTCCCCGTGAATTCTATTTCTCTTACAAAAAATAGCAAACTCATTAGAGGTAAATTCACCTCCTCGATCTGAATGGAGAGTTTTTAAGGGGCACCCACTTTGCTTCTCTACTAATGCCTTGAATTGCTTGAAATTCTCAAACGTTTCTGATTTGAGCTTCAGAAAATATACCCAACGCATCCTACTGTAATCATCAGTAAACAGCAAAAAGGATCGACTTCTACCCAATGACTCAATACTCATTGGCCCACAAACATCTGCATGAACTAATTCAAGGTAATTTGAAGCCCTCCAAGCCTTATTAACAGGAAATGAAATTATACTCTGCTTACCATATACACATCCTTCACACAGGTCAATATCATCAATTTCGGGCAACCCAATAACCATTTTTTTCACAGCCAACAATTTCAACGCTGTCACTTTTAAATGCCCATATAGTAGATGCCACAAATTTAATTCACTAGCTTTAACAGTTAAAGCACAATTTTCTTTGCTTGAGACATCTAAAGGAAACATCCTATTCAGGGCCTTAGGAATGTTAGCTATATGTTGCCCTGACTTCTTATCATAAATAGAGCACACGCCTCCATCAAACAAAACAGAATAACCATCAATTACCCAACACTTAGCAGATTATTAGTTAAATTAGGAACATATTGCACATCATGTAGAAGTTTTACATTATCCTGTGATGTCTTGATGCCAATTGTACCTTTTCCTTCTACCTTTACCATCCTGTCATTGCCAAATCGAACCTCGCTCTTTTGGTTCTCATCGAGCTCTTTGAACAAAGACCTTGTGCCGATCATATGATTCGAGCGGCCACTGTCCATGAATGATACTCCATTAACATCATTGTTAATTGGAGAATGAACCATAAATAAATTTGCGTCTTCTGTAACTTGCTCAGCGTAGTTGGCTCCCTTCATCTCATCTTTCTGGTTAGCTCAACATTCAGCTTCTTTGTGGCCAAATTTATTGCAATAGTGACATTGTATATTGCTTTTGGATTGACGTTGCCGCCAAACTGACCTCTTCCTCTACTGTTGCCAGGACCTCGACCATGATATCCACCTCTACCTCGGCCTTTGCCTCGTCCATTTGCATTTCTAGATTTGCCTCTGTAAGAAAAATCCACCTTCATGTGAAACACCTTCTCCTCTGCTTTGTCATATGACGTACTGATCCTAACCTCATAAGGTAACAGGGAACCCATTAACTCATTAAAACCGTACTGAGAAAGATCCTTAGATTCTTTGATTGCAGCAACAACATGATCAAAGTCCTTAGTTAGACTTCTCAGCGCCTTACTCACAATAGTTTCATTGCTTAGATTTTCCCAATAAGTTTTCATCTAACGAACAACTCTAGAAACTCTAGACAAAAATTCTTGCACAGACTCTTTTTCTTTCATTGTGAAGGTTTCAAATTCACGTCTAAGAGTTTGCAATTTAATAGTGAGTGCCTTCTTTTCACCCAAAAATTCTTTCTTGAGAGTCTCCCACGCCTCATGAGAAGTTGCGGTGCTGCAATTCGGGGAAAAATTTCATCATCCAGTGCTAATTAGATGAGAAACAAGGCTTTTGCATCTCTCTTGCGAGTCTCTCGGAGTTGTTGATCGGGTTGAGCCGGTGCCGGAGTAGGCTCAGTGTAGCCATTCTCTACCAAATCCCATAATTCTTGTGACCTAAACATAGTCTTCATCTTGAGGCTCCAAAGGTGGTATTTGTCACCTTTGAATATATTAAAATTAAGGGTTGAGAGGTGGAATTTGTGCCATTGCCTGCCATTATTTTCTGCCTGAGTTCGTGCTCTGAGAATTGGAGCTGGGAAGTTTCGACAGTGGCTGCTATAGAGATTTTTTTTGTTGGTGTTAAAGGCTGCACGTGCCTTTTTTCCCTCAAGGAAGTGTTTTCTCACCTTTTGTTTTCTTCTGGCCCTGATACCAAACTTGTTGGGAAAAAATAACAGTAAGGTTGAAGAGATAGAGGAGCTCAGATGGAAACTGGGAAAAGAAAATTTTGCTCATTAAATCAGAGCCTAATTTATAGGAGTATACTGACAACTAATAACCTAAAATCAAGCAACTAAAAAACTGATCCCAAATATTTCTCAGCCACTAACCAAAAATATTGCTCAACTAGAAACAAACTTTGGCAGAAGACTCATTGAGTAAGTAAACTAAACAATAACAAAATGTTGTTAACTAGTCCTAAAAACAAGGAAATATTTATCCGCTACTTTGAAGCATTCATTCAACAGATCGTTGTTTAAAATTTGCAGATTTGTCGCCAATTTAATTCCCCTAATGAAGTGACATCTTCCTGTAGTTTCATCTTAATTAAAAATGCATTATTATATCTAATTCTATGTAGCACTAGCAATAGGTCCAAAAAGCAATCAAATTGGGGAAAAAGTCTCGTTTGATATACAATATTTTTAGGGGTGGGGGGTGGGTGGGCCTGCTTACCACCCGCGAAATGAAGTAAAAAAACAGAAACTGGAAATGGGTAGAAGATAATATAATATATTCACTCAACATATGTAAGTTTCAATTATCCACGAGGTTATCACACAATCACAGGAGACTTGTAAAAATGGTCACTTATTTGAAGTAAAGCCACTGACAGTTTGCAACACCGTAAGAAGAAGAAGCACAAATGCACAGATGACAGATATAATAGCCCACAGATGATTGAAATAGTCATGCTTCAAAATGGCCTTCCATCTGTGCCATGCAGTGCTAGCATATGCATTCAACTCTCTGCATAGATTTGAATAATAGAAGTTATACCCTCTGAACTTTATCTACATTAAGAGGCTGTTGAAGAGCTCATTGTTTCCCAGCCAGTTCTCAATTACCTCATTTTGAATGAGCATTTCCACATCCTTGGGGGTATTGATCAACCCATCAAGGAAAGTGACGTAGTCAATGATGTACGACTCTGAGAAATAGTCGCATTGCTCAAACACCATTATGTTCCTAAATAGAGATTCCGTTTGATCTGTCACTACTAACCTTGGAATCTCCATAATCCCCTTGGAGAACCTTATGTTGAGCAAATCTATACTTTGTCTTGCGAAAAACTTGACCCCTGCTTTACTTAGTTGGGTCACACTTGGGCTTGACTCGAACTTTAGATTGTACTCTATTGTTGTGCCCGGAGGGTGCAAGGCAAGTGGCATAGTCTCAAGAAATCGACAAAATGTTTGACATCAGAATTGGCTATACTTTGGCGAACGGTCTCTTTCTGGCTCGTGAAGAAATTGTAGGCAAGATTAAAGAAGAGTGGGTGCCCAGAGGAAGAGCCAAATGCTAGGTCATAGAGACCCTTGAGGATTAAAAAGGGAAGTTGGTTCTTTTCTATTCTTAGATCACGGGTGACTTCAACAATCATCCTTGGTTTGTTGAAAATACGATCATTTTCATCGATCATTTGATGAAACCAATCCCTCAAGAAAAGCTCAATGATGAACAGAGAATCAACAAGTACCACTTTAATGAAAATTTCAATTGATAAGCCAATTTTGGTGACATAAAATTCACGTGTTATTTGCCCCCACGCTTTTTAGCTTCAATGTAACGACCAACATTATAAACACTATTTCTTAGAAGGAATGATTGCAAGTACCTCGTTTTTGCTCTTCCATAGGCACCAGTTTGGGATCCTCATAGTAAAAAGGGCCAATGGACACTAGCAAAGGCCAATAGGCATTTAAGGTTTTCTGGGACTCGGTAGATGCGACAATTAGAGGAAATCGGAGGTAAGATTCAAGCTTCTTTTGAATTGCAGATGCCACATAATTGGATACATCTCCCATCGTTTATGAGTAATTCCTCCTGCAGCAAATAGAAATGATAGTGTCCTATGCGTAAGATCATTAATTGACAATAATGCCAACATGTGTAATTATGAAACCTGCTCATGGCTGCTAACAGTGCATAAAAACAACAGAATTGGAACTCGAAAATCTATATATTCAAGTTGGAGACAATCTTTTATTTTCGATTAGCCCGTGGAACAAGTTTGTCTACACAAGTATTGTGAGAAGGGCATTTGTTGGGCTTCCTGGCCCAAAATCCTAGAATTGGCACGGTGGGACCGTGCTAGACGACACGGACGTGTTAGGGCGAAGAAGCGGAGCGTTGCAGGAAGACAGAAAAATGGCACTGGCGTGCCGTGCCATGTGGCACGATGTGACCGTGCCACGTGGCACGGTCGTGCCGTGCTAGGTTCGGGCGCAGGTTTTCCTTGGCAGCTAGGGTTTGCTTTGGCGTGCAGTCTTCTTGGCGGCTAGGGTTCTCCTCTAGGGGTAAAACCCTGTACTTCTAGACCCTATATAAAGAGGCCTTGCCTAGGATTTAAAATCACTCCTGAATCCCTGAATACCAAAACACATTGAGAGGTAGAGAGACTTTTGGGAGAGATTACAAGAGAGATTGTCATTCTGTTATTGAATCGAATCACTTATTGTGATTGTGATCGTTTTGTACTCTCCCTACTCATATAGTGGATTGATTGTACTCGTCATCGTCTGTGGTTTTTTCCTGCGTTGGGTTTCCACGCAAATCTTGTATGTCATCGCTTTGTTCTTGTTATCGTTCTTTAAATTTCTGAATATCTGTTTTATCCAATTGCTTCCGCTATTAACTTGCTCTATTTTGGGGCATTGCCCCATGGGGGGCGTCACCCTTCGGGGTGCAATCACGGTGTTTGAGAGTTGGTGATTAGAGATTTTGGTCCAAGGTGGAGATTGTTGGGTTTCGTGGCCCAAAATCCAATAATTGGTACAGTGGGACCGTGTTAGACGATACGGACATGTCAGGGCGAAGAAGCAGAGCGTCGAAGGAAGACAGAAAATGGCACTGGCGTGCTGTGCCATATGGCACGGTCGTGCCGTGCTCAGTTCGGGCGCAGGTTTTCTCTGGTGGCTAGGGTTTGCTTTGGCGTGCAGTCTTCTTGGCGGCTACGGTTCTCTTCTAAGGGTAAAAAACCCTATATAAAGAGGTCTTGCCTAGGATCTAAAATCACTCCTGAATCCCTGAATACCAAAACACATTGAGAGGTAGAGAGACTTTTGAGAGAGATTACAGGAGAGATTGTAATTCTGTTATTGGACCGAATCACTTGTTGTGATTGTGATCGTTTTGTACTCTCCCTGCTCATTTAGTGGATTGATTGTGCTCGTCGTCGTCCTGTATTTTTTTCCCGCTTTGGATTTCCACATAAATCTTGTGCGTCATTGCTTTGTTCTTTTTATCGTTCTTTAAATTTCTGAATATCTGCTTCATCCTGTTGCTTCCGCTATTAGCTTGCTCTAATTTCCTAACAAGTGGTATCAGAGTTTTGGTTTACGATGTCTTTAATTATGAAGGTTGATATTCATAAATTTGATGGGGAGATTAGTTTCAATCTCTGGAAGGTGCAGATGAGAGCAGTCCTCATCCACCATGGGTTATGGAAGGTTCTGCAGGGACCTCACGTGAAACCCGAGAAGATGACTGAAGAACAGTGGGCAGCAGACCAAAAGAAGAGGCGTGGATCGCTGACAGACGAGGAATGAGAAGAACTGGAGTTGCTGGCAGTTTCAGCCATTCAGTTGTGCCTGGCACCATATGTCCTACGAGAGGTGCTCGATAAGGCGACTGTGGTGGATTTATGGACTCGGCTGGAGGAACTCTACATGACGAAGAGTCTAGCTAACAAGATTCATTTGAAGGAAAGGTTGTGCACCTTTCGTATGGTTGAAGGTACCCCTGTTCAAAAACATCTGAATGAGTTTAGCTCTATTCTTGTTGATTTGGAGAGTCTGGATGTAAAGATTGAGGATGAGGATGAAGTTATTATGCTTGTTGTGTCTCTACCCCCCTCCTATAAACACTTTAAGGAGATTATGCTATATAGTAATTCTGATACTGTATCGTTCGAGGATGTCAAGTCTAATCTGCTGTCTAAGGAGAAATTTGACCATGATATCCATGCTGACCTGGCTGAGGGATTAGTTGTTAGGGGTAGAACAACTGAGCAAAAGGGGAACGGTAATAAGAAAAAGAACCGATCTAAGTCTAAGAATCCTCATTCCAATAAGACTAGCAATTACTGTAGTAAATTGGGTCATATTCAGGCTAACTGCTGGAAACTAAAGAAAAAGAAAGGAAAAGAGGAAAAGGAGAAAACTGCTGCAATTGATTGTGTAGTAGAGTCAGAGTCTGATGGTGATGTGTTGCTTGCTACTATGTCTTTGGCCACTACTTCTGAGAAGGGGTTAGGTCATGATTGGGTTTTAGATTCTAGTTGTACGTATCCCATGTGTCCTCGTAGGGCTTGGTTCGTCACTTATAAGCCTGTTGATACTGGGGTTGTACTTATGGGCAATGATGCTGAGTGCAAGGTTGCAGGAATAGGTACTGTACAGATTAAAACCCATGATGGCATAATTAGAACCTTGTCTAAAGTTCGTCACATACCTGATATGACTCGTTGTTTAATCTCCTTGGGTACTCTTGAGACTAACGGTTGTAGGATTATTATGGAGAATGGTGTCCTAAAAGTGACAAAGGGAGCCGTGCTAGTAATGAAGGGACTGCGGTAGGGCAGTCTCTACATCCTACAAAGAACAACAGTTATAGGAGTAGCTGTAGTTGGTACAGCACCAGCAGATGTTAATGATACAAGTTTATGGCACATGAGATTGGTTCATATGAGTGAGAATCACCATTCTAAGCAAGAAAGGTTGTCTGGGTAGCGCTGGTACGGGTAAGCTTGATTTTTGTGATCACTGTATTTTTGGGAAGCAGAAGAGGGTAAGTTTCTCTAAAGCGAAGCATCGTACTTAGGGGATCCTTGATTACATTCATTCTGATCTATGGGCTCCTTCAAAGGTTCCTTCTCTTGGAGGTAAGCACTATATGTTAACTTTTATTGATGATTTCTCACGTAAAGTTTGGGTTTACTTCTTGAGACAGAAAAATGAGACATTCTCCATGTTTAAGAAGTTCAAGGCTCTAGTTGAGAACCAGACTGGGAGAAAGATCAAGAAACTTAGGACTGACAATGGTCTTGAGTTTGTTGAGTCAGAATTTGATGAGTTCTGCGTGGTGAATGGCATAGCTAGGTACAAGACTTTGGTTAGAAAACCACAGCAAAATGGAGTTACTGAATGAATCAATAGGACTCTACTGGAGAAAGCTCGATGTATGCTTTCAATATAGGGCTTTGGGATCGCAAAGTTTTCTGGGCTTAGGCTATTTCTACAACTTGCTACTTGGTGAATCGTTCACTACACACCTCCATTGATTTTCAGATTCCAGAAGAAGTATGGTCAGGTAATCCTATTGATTATTCTAGTTTGAGAATATTTGGATGTCCTGTGTATACCCATGTGAATAATGAAAAATTAGCCCCTAAGGTTGTCAAATGCATATTTCTTAGATATGCATCTGAGTCTACAGGATATCGCATGTGGTATCCTGGGTGTAAAAAGGTCATTCAAAGCAGGGATGTAACTTTCAATGAGACTGCTATGTTATCTTCTAGAGAGGATTCTATTGTTTCTTCTACTAGTGTAGGTGATCAAGAGGATACCGGTATGGAGATAGAAGTAGAGACTATTGCAGCTCAAGGTGGAGCTGCTAATCAGCCCAACAAGGAGGCCCAGTTACTGAACCTGGCACTATCAATTCTGATCAGCCTCAGGTGGACGTTGCTCACTCTATAGCTCATGATCATCCTTGGAGGGAGATCAAGAGGCCTACTCGCCAAAATAATGATGAGGGACTGATAGCATATGCACTCTTAGTTACAGAGGAGGTGCCTGAAGGTGTGGAACCTTCAACCTATACTGAAGTAATCTCCTGCCTAAGTTTACCTAATTGGATCCTAGCTATGCAAGAGGAAATGGAGAGTTTGCAAAAGAATCGGACTCGAGAACTGTGTGAGCTACCTAAAGGCTGAAGAGCCTTAACTGCCAAATGGATCTACAAGAAAAAGGAAGGCATTCCTGGAGTTGAAGATGCAAAGTGTAAAGCATGCCTGGTTGTTCGTGGTTGCAACCAAACGAAAGGTATTGATTATAATGAGGTATTTTCACCTATTGTTAGACATACCTCTATTAGAGTGCTTCTTGCATTTGTTGCGTTGTTTGATCTGGAGTTGAAGCAGCTTGATGTGAAAACTGCATTCCTTCATGGGGGGTTAGAGGAGGAGATCTACATGAGGCAACCTGAAGGCTTTGTTGTTTGTGGGAAGGAACAATTAGTATGTAGATTAAAGAAGTCCTTGTATGGACTTAAGCAACCTCCTAGGCAATGGTACAAAAGGTTTGACACCTTCATGATTGCACAAGGATACACACGCAGCCGATATGATAATTATGTGTATTTTAGACAATATTCTGATGGTTTCTTTATTTACTTGCTATTGTATGTTGACGATATGTTGATTGCCTCTAAGGATAAATCCTTACTTAGCAAGTTGAAATCTCAACTCAGTGAGGAGTTTGAGATGAAGGACCTGGGTGCAGCAAAGAAGATTCTAGGCATAGAGATTCGGAGGGATCGAAAGGCTGGTAAGCTGTACTTGCCTCAAGGACACTACCTTGAGAAAGTATTAGGCAGATTTAATATGGATAACTGTAAGGCAGTTTCCACACCCCTTACTGTACATTTCAGATTGTCTTTTGAGTGTTGTCCACAATCTGAGGAGGACATAGATATAATGTCTAATGTCCCTTACTCTGGTGCTGTTGGTAGTTTGATGCATGCTATGGTGTGCACTAGGCCAGACTTGTCACACGCTGTGAGTATAGTAAGTAGGTATATGCATAATCCTGAAAAGGATCATTGGAAAGCTGTGAAGTGGATCCTTTGGTATGTGAAGGGTACTATTAATAAGGGGTTGGTGTTTGATAGAAACAAAGCTACTACATATGATATTACAGGCTTTGTTGATTCTGACTATGCTGGAGGTCCATATCCGGGTATGGCTTCACTATGTGTGCAGGTGCTATCTACTGGAAAGCATCGCTTCAATCTATTGCAGCTATCCACTACAGCGGCTAAGTATGTTGCCGCTACTGAAGGAGTGAAGGAAGCTACTTGATTGAGGGACCTCGTTACTGAGCTTGGAGTTCCACAGGCAACCACTGTGGTGTTTTCTGATAGTCAGAGTGCTATCCACCTGACTAAGAATGATGCCTACCATTCAAAGGCTAAGCACATTAGTATCAAGTATCACTATGTCAGAGATACAGTTGCTGCAGGGGAAATAGTTGTGAGGAAGGTTCATACTTTGAAGAATCCTGCAGACATGTTGACCAAACCTCTTCCTATAGCTAAGTTCGAGCATTGTTTGGACTTAGTTGGCATTCACAATATTTGAGCGCCCTTCGGGGCATTGCCCCTTGGGGGGCGTCACCCTTCGGGGCGCGATGACGATGTTCGAGAGTTGGTGATTAGAGATTTCGGTCCAATTTTGGATTTCGTGGCCCAAAATCCAAGAATTGGCACAGTGGGACCATGCTGGACGACACGGACGTGTTAGGGCAAAGAAGCGGAGCATTGAAGGAAGACAGAAAAACTGCACTGGCGTGTTGTGCCATGTGGCACGGTTGTGTCGTGCTCAGTTCAGGCGCGGGTTTTCTCTGGCGACTAGGGTTTGCTTTGGCGTGCAGTCTTCTTGGCGGCTAGGGTTCTCTTCTAGGGGTAAAACCCTGGACTTCTAGACCTTATATAAAGAGGCCTTGCATAGGATCTAAAATCACTCCTGAATCCCTGAATACCAAAACACATTGAGAGGTAGAGAGACTTTTGAGAGAGATTACAAGAGAGATTGTAATTCTGTTATTGGATCGAATCATTTGTTGTGATTGTGATCATTTTGTACTCTGCCCGCTCATATAATGGATTGATTATGCTCATCGCCGTTCGTGGTTTTTTTCCCACATTGGGGTTTTCACCTAAATCTTGTGTGTCATTGCTTTGTTCTTATTATCATTCTTTAAATTTCTGATTATCTGTTTCATCCTATTGCTTCCGCTATTAGCTTACTCTAATTTCCTAACAGCATTTATGATAAATTAGCATATAACCTGTGAACACCTTATTTTATAAAGCTGCCAACCCCCCAGCTGCACTTGAAAGCCCAATGTCGGACAGTAATTTCTCTGATTTCCAAGTTCTCTCGATCTCTATTCTCAATGTAGAAGACAAACTCTTCTTTGGAGCTCCACGTTGAGAATATATCGAGAAAGGCGCCTAATTCAATTCCCTCATTCTTATCACTTTTGAAAGAAAACAGTGGAGGAGCTGGAGAGGGAAAAAGCCAAACGTAATCTAAGGTCTAAGCTCTGAGCTTTTGAGATGGATTCCAAGCAGACATTCATTATATAATGAAAAAAAAAAAAAAAACAGAGAGAGAGAGAGGAATCCAAGCACTGCCCTGGCATGGTTTCCTACTCGGTCTCATACCTCATTTGTCTCAATAGAATACTGGACAATGATATACTGTACTTTGGGGGTGGTGGACAATAATATTTTCAACTTTGAACTTGGATGTCGATGCATCATATTATTGATCTATTTATTGTTTATATACCAATATAGAGTTTGGATGTATTTTTATCAATGTCATGCAACAATTTCACAATAGTTTGCAATTGCATGTACAAAATTCAAGAATTTCCAAGTGTACGTAGTGACATATGTTGAATATGCATTTACATCTCCAAGTAAAAACACATTCAAATCATTCTTGGTATAAACATAGTAAATAAACCCATAGTGTGGTGCATGAACGTTCAAGTTTAAAGTTTGGAGTATTAATATCTAATATTCCAAAATATAGTAAATTATTATTGAATATCCCTATCGCAATATATCGACCTAACCTGAATGTTTTCGCCTGAGTGGCTAGTGTGCATATTTTAGGAGGCTGATCAAGCTCCTCATTTCTGTCAATAGAACACCCTCTTCCAGATGGCAAGGTGAAAATTGAAGTGTCCAATAAAGCTGCGCACTTGCTAGTACATTTGGTTTTCACTATTACTTGTTCCTGGGAAAGGCATTTTTATTAGATATGATAAATGGGTCATTTAATATAGATCTAATCCAGGTTAATTTTAAGTTGGGTTATATTGTGGTTGAAGTGACATTTTAGGTTGGTTTGATTTGGATCTGATGAACTTTGATTTGGATGAATTTTGGATTAATTAATTTTTGGTCTAATATATTTATCATGTAAAAATAAGCAACTTTGTAAAAAATTTTGCGTCAGGTATGGTTCGGTTCGAATCAATTTGAGTTTCGGGTCAGTTTTACCAGGTCTAATATTTATTGCTTTAGAGTGTAAATTAATTACATGCACTTTCCAAGTGTTTATTTTTTTTGGTCTTAGAATCCCTATTTCTCTTGAATCGAGGTACTTTTAGCCTAATAAAAGGTAGAACTCTACCATCACAACTCTCTATTCACAAAATTCAAAGTCGAGACCTTACTTTAGAGAAATAAGTATCAAATTATTTAAACCGACCTGTATTGGTACTTCTTAAGTGTTTAACCATGGCTCCCACCTTCTCTTTTTTTTTTTTCATTATTGTTTGTGTGAACCTCTCCGTCGTCCTCCCCCTCGCAGAAAAAGAAAATAGATTGCTGTTGAGCATTGGAAACTTTATATTGTATAAAAGTTGTTAAAGAAAATAAATAAACTATAGAATGGCTACGAAATGCCAATAGTCCCGCCACTCATAAAATATTTTGGATGTGGATGATCAATGACGGATTTTTGTATGAATTTGCATTCTTTTTCTTTCATTCATCCTACTTACAAACCCAAATAGGATAAGTAAACCATTCTCCTACACTAGAAATGGCAATAGACCGGGTTTCAATTCAGTTCGTCAAAATCCAAATGCATATCCATTTTTTAGACCTGAGTCTATATCTGATCCAAATTTCTAGCATCTATATAATTTGGAGCTAGACTCTGATTCTCTAGATCTAAAGGGTCTAGCAGGTCCTTAACAGGTCCTGCTATTTTGAATTACTTTTTTTTTTTACTTTTTTATTTTTCTCAACAAAGCAAAAGTGCATACATAAAATTTTTAGACAATGGAGTCTGAAATCAAGAAGACATTAAATTAATTTCAATTTAGCTAAAGAGTCTTGTAATGAGTTCTAATTTAGCTTATGAAGTGCACAATTGATTCTTCCCTGGTTGGACATGCTAATTAATACAATGGCTTGTTGACTTTAAGATTATAGGAGTTTAGTGAACTGATTTTTGGCATCAACAAGATTTTAGGTTCACAAGGTGGTCAGTCCTTGGTGAAATAAGAAGAATGTCTCATATGATAGATGAGGAGGGAGGGAAGGCCAGATGCTGGACTAGTCATAAGTGAAAGTGAAGAAAGCATAGACAGTAGGACCCGTCATTCCAGTATACCCCTGTTGATCTTATCTTTCAAATAAAGTTAATTAAAACATAGAACAAATTGAAATGTAATTCCATAAAAAATGAACACAATTTGATCATAATATTCTGCCTTAAGCCATCAAATCAGACAGAGGAAGAAATTAGAGAAACAATAGCAGCTAGGACAAGAAAATTACCCAGGAGTCTAGATAGAGGCATCAAAAAATGGACAGAAGTACCAAAAAATAGCCGATTTGTGAAGGTAGCATGGCCAATTCTTGCGAAACCACGACGAACAAGACTGAATTATGGTCACCAGGAAGAGGGAGGACACCGGTGTGAAGGCCCTGGACTCTGGAGAGCAAGGACCAGAAGAGATGGGTGGAGACATAAAGTGGTGGACGCCAGAGGAGAGGAGGTTGCGAGAGCTTGAAGAGTGAGGAAGAGAGGCGCGACTGAGAGGAGTGAGAAATGATAAATCTAAGACAAAAGCCAACAACCCTAATGCCTATATTATATGAACAGTGGGTGTGTATACGGGTCGAGGGTCGGGTCTACGTCTCAAATTCTCATATCCAAATCCGACCCAGAGCCAATAGGATCTGAATCCTCTAATAATCCAATTTATCCAAATTCTTAGGATTCATATCCTTAAAAATGGATCGGGTCTGATAGATCTGAATCGGGTCCAAGATCTAGTGTCATTCCTATCCTACACTTGATTAGTCTACTTTTCTGTGCCCTCCACAAAGCTGCCTTCCCTTTCCTTCTAAGCAGGGTGTTAATGAGATGGAGTAGGGATTGATGATTAACATGTCAATGCTTCTGAGTCAATTTAATCAATACAGAATAGCTTTTGGTGCCAAAAAATAAATAAAAGCAGAAATAGCAAGGACAGATTCTAAGGTAAAGGAAGAGAAATAATTCAACTGTTTCGTTCAAGAAGAGAAATACCTGAAATTCTTCACTATCAATGCTGGCCAGCTTTTGCAGCTTACTGTCTTAATTAAAGGTTGGAGGTACATAAATAGCAAACTCTTCGAGAAGAGCGAGTGTGAACGGAGCTGGAAAGTATTATTATTAAATGAGCCTGATAATTGTTGCCCTAAGGGCAATAGACAAGAAACCATTAATGCTCTCACTTCCTTAACTGTGTTGCACCTCCCCTTGCATAAACTAATGTAAAAAAATTATCTTTATTAATAAGTACACATCATACTTTGAAACTCTAAATAATTCATAGTAATGATCTGCCACATGCCTTTCTTGCCACCTAGTGGTCTAGTAATTTTATGGCTCATTCCGCCTCGTGGGGAAGAATATGCATATTGCTTCAAAAAAAATGCATATGCTATACTTTGAGCTTTACTATTCTTGCCTAATTACTAGATCCCAACTGCTCTTCATTCATTCTTCTTGTTTCCTTTTGTTTATACAAAATCATTTTCCTTTCCATTTTACCAAGCGATACATATTTAGATCATACTCACTAATGAAATGGGGTATTAATATTCATTTCAGAGAATAAACAACAATAGCTGAAAAATGGTAGGCTACAAAACATCACTAGAAGTGAAATATTAGACAAAATAAAAACATAACCTTAATTCGTCAGCAATTTTCTTATCCAATAATAGTAGCAATCGAATTGAAATCTGCCTATAATGAGTAGATAGGATTCAAACCTAAATCACTAGCAACAATTTTTCTTTTTTTTTTTCTATGTGGTATTCGGAATTGCGTTCTCTTTGATTTTTGGGCAAGTACTTGTATTATGACGGGTCCTTCCACATATGGAACAAGTCTTAGTTTGACTACTCAATTCTTTTTCACATTTCATGCATCTCTTCCTTGGACATCCTTTAGTTGTTGATTTAGGAGGACAAAGAATAGTGTCTTCATTGTCAAGATCATTGCCCATCAAAGTAGCATCTTGTCTAACTATAACTTGTTCACTAGAGGTCTTCAAATGACTACTACCATCTTCTAGGCACCAACGCAGGAGGAAGTATGTGAATGAATTTTATAACAGTCACATTAAAGGAAAACATGAAAAATGTGACGACAGAGCATCCCCATAAATTCAAAATGCTTATAAGTACACATGGCTATTCTTCCATCCCAAAACACCTTCTGACTTTGAGTAGTACTTGTGGCACCATAATGTCGTAAAACAAAGTCATTACCATTGATATGGAGTATTGAGTACTCACTTGATCTAACAACCTGTTCTTGTAGCTTTTGAAAAGTAAAAGGGGTGAAAACTTGAGATGCTTGTTTTTCTAATGGTGAACCAATCCTCAATGGAGTGATGGTAGATTTAGCTACCATATTATTATGCAATTGAGTTTGTCTAATCTCCTGAACCGCAAGAACAACCTATAAAATTAATAAGACATATGTAAATAGTATTTCTAATTAGCATCACTATTTAATTCAAGGAAGAGAACTCCAAATTATGTACTAACCTGCTTAGCAAGATTTCTCAAACTAGTACTTGAAGGGACAAATCTCTTAATGAAACCATTGAGATATTCAGATCTTCCGGTAGTTGTCATTCCACCAAAAAAGTAACCATGAAGATAGGCCGGCACCCAAAATGTTTGTTATTACTCGAATTGTATTTGCCTACTGCTTGAGGCCATTGACATTCAAACTCTTCAGGCGTATCCAATTTGTAAAGTATATAAAAATTAGCACACCTTTGTGGGCATTGGTCACGTAAAATTGACATAAACCAACCACCAAATTTCGAAGTAATATGTATACAAAAGCTATGTTTACTCATTGGCATCTCTTTCGCTATTGCTTCTATCATCCATGGATCTTGATCAGTTATGATATTTTTTGGAGATATAGACACAAATTTCTACAAAATAAATAATAACTAATTATGGTAATGTAAATGAAATAATAACGTATGAGAAATAATTTAAAAAAAGAAATAAAAAGAAAGGTCACATCTACTAGAAAACAAACACATATGATTATAGTTAAGCATTTAGTTACATGTATATCTTACAGAAAAGCAAAGAGCAATAATACGTTAAATCAATTAAGATAAATGCAACATATAAACCACTAAAATTATGGTAATGTAACTGAAATAATACTTATAATTTTAACTGAAATAGGATAAGCTATTCCAATACCTTCATAAGCCATCTGAAAGTTGCAGTTGTCTCATTATGGAGAAGGGCACATCCAAATAGTATAGTCTTTCCATGATTGTCAACCCCAACAAAAAATCCACAAGGCATATCATAAGCATTCACCATGTAAGTGGTATCAAAGACGACGACATCTCCTAATTTATCATACCAATCGAAACATTGAGCGAGAGACCAAAACGAATGCTCTAACCTTCTCTCATCATCCACCGTAAACACATATTGGAAATGTGGATTTTCTTGCTTGCATTTCTTGAAATAATCCAAAATGTTTGGACATCATCCCCTTTAATATTTCTCTTCACTTTGCCTGAAAAGTTACGAACATCTCTTTCAAGAAAAGGAAGTTCTCCGTGATCGATATTTTTCTCAAGTTCTAAAACACGAATTACAAGTCTTATAGAAAGACCCGCTTGCTTCAATAAAAGAATACGTTTACCATCCCCTTCATGAATTTCCCGATTATCCGGCAAAAAAAGAACTTCTTGAGGCGATAAAAGATTATGATTATGCTCAGAAACAAGTTTAGCGACATGCCATTCTTCCGAAAATATCTCATTGCACCTTCGTAATGTAATACACTTATGAGCATTGCGACCATAGGTAGAAGACCTTCTATTTCCTTGTTTCTTGGATGGATCGATAATCTAGGTCGAAGGCTTCCCATTGTGATGACAATAGAAGTCATGCCTTTTGATCTTCCCTTTTACGGTTACAAAACGGTCTTTTCGAATGGAAAATCCTTGTTGTCTTGCATAATTTCCATAGAAGAAAAATGCCTTTTCTTGGCTAGGAAAAGTTTGTCCCACAAAAGTCTCCAAATTGTCCACTGGGTGGAGAATTTCATCTGAATTTTGCAAGTTTTGCAAGTCTAAATTTTGAATCAGATTAAAATTTTTTGAATCTTCTATTGAATTCATCATAATTGACTTAACGAACTCTACAAGTTCTTGATTATCAGGGAGTTCATTCAAGTCAAAGAAACATTGAGTATGACCTTTTCCCTCCATTCTATTTATGCAAATATTCAAGAGCCAAAAAAAAAAAAAAAAAAAGAGGACAACTTAGAACATTACAAAATATATAAGATACAAATTTAAATTATAATGGAAAATTACCTATACACTCATGGAATCACCTGTGTAGGAATGGTGATGAGCTTTAGCCTTATTTTAATATGCAACTTTATTTAATATGAAAGGAATACCTAGAGTTCTCCACTAGTTGGAGGGAAACGAAAATTAGTAGCAGTAAATAGAGTTAGGTGATTGGAAGAATTATTAATGAAGGCAATAATGATTAGTTAAATCATGCTCTCCTAATTAATGGCTGTCTATTGAAAATTGTCTAGATATTGTCATTAATTCTGCTTAAACATTACCCTAAGGGCAATATTTATCTTTTGCCATTATTAAATAATAGCATTTGATTCCAATCCCAAATGTGGCACTTAATAAATTGAGGATGGTCTTTTGGACATCGAGTGAGTGAAGCAAGGAATCAGATGGACAAAAAAAAGTACAGAAATTGCTGCTTTTATGCTATTAGCATCTCAACCATTGTTACATATCATGTGCAGGTGTTTTTTTCTCTAAACTAGGATAAAGAGTATCCTATGTATATAATACTAGTACTTTACAAATAGCGTTATAATTAAATGTTTTTTCCGATTACAGTAATTGATGCCTATGGCCATTGTTTTGATTTAAATTGATCCACACCAATTCATCAATTTCCAAAACCCTACTCTTTCTCTCAGATAATGCGATTCACACGATTTTGGCCATTTAAATCAACTCAGAAGCTCAATTTGCCATTTGAAAGAAGCATTATGGTGGGCAATTGGAGGTAGTTTTCATGGGTTACGCTGAAAAATATACACCTCGTTGGAGCGGCTTTCAAAAAGGAGGTTTGAGATGAGAAAATGGATATCTTATGAGAATTACGTGAGATTTTGACAAGTTGAATTATCCTTGGTTCTTTCTCTGCTTCTCGCTTTCTTCTCACTCTCTATGTGCTTAATATTCATCGATCTCCACCATTTCCTTTTCGTCCCAAACTAGTGTGTATCCCGTACTTTGCACGGACTTGTATTGAAATTTTGTAGTGTTATTATCTTTTCAGAGTATTTGTAGTCTAATCGTAATAATATAATAAATTTTATTTTTCACATATGATTTGAATTTATATGCAAATGCAATAATTGTGCATTACTTCATTGATATTAATATGTTGTGCATTTGTGCCTTTTTACTATCCCTAGCTACATTATTTTCATTGCTATAACTATAGTAATTTATATTGAATTTCTGACTATTATTAACCTTATGTAATGTTTGTAACCACCAAAATAATTGTATAAAATATTAATACTTTCATTCTTATTTTATTACATGCCAAAGCTATTTTTAACTGTCAAACCCTATAAATAATACAGTACACAAATCTTCAATTATTACTATTCACAAATTAAATTTAATTGTAAAACATTTTTTTTACGTTAAAGACTTGTTCGAGTAAAAGCGTATATTAAAAAAGTTAAGAAAAAAAGCCAATAGTAATGTGACACTTGTCAATCATACATCAATCTATTCAGTTTTATAATATACTAGTGCTATAATCCAGCGATGCAGGGGCTGTTGATTTATCTTTTTAGTGAATGTGTTTGTATGATTCATCATCTATCTATTTATCGACTTTTTATTTTTTCTCTTTTATCAATTGATATACATATGCTAGATAATTCCTTAATTAATAAAATGAAGTGAATAATATTAAAAAAATAAAAAAAAGAACCATGAGAATAATGGAATAACATGAATCCTAGTAAGAAAATTGGCACAAAAGAGAGTAATTCAACCTTTCTAATTTATACGCGTAACATCTCCATCCTATAATACAACAAAGAGTTTAGTGTTTCATTATCTCGCTCATTTAAATATTTTCTTCTATAAATATTGGATTACTCAAAAAATTATAAGCTTATACAGTTGTATAATATGTTAATCATGGAATAAATAAATTTTTAAACAATTTCCAAATTATAGTTAAACATGTTTGAGTTTTTTAATACTACATTTAAAACAAATAGGTTTTATCAATAATTAAAATTTCTCAAAAGTACAAACTTTTGGCATGAAAATCCAAAAGGGTGAGAATAATAAAAATGAAAAAAAGTAATGAGATATTACAAGTCAAATTGTTTGAAAAGTATAGCATGAAAATTTAAAAGGGTGAGCCCAATAAAAATGAAAAGAATGAGAGGTTACAAAGTAATGATGGATAAAATACAGATTGATATTTGATATTTAAAATTTTAATTTGCGATAATATTTGATTGTATATTGTGGATCCTCTTCAGATGGCGTAAAAATGGTCATCAACCAACCTCTTGCTTAATGCTCAAGATATAAAGCTATAAACGTATAGATTGTTAGCCAAATATCTCTCTAAGAAATTGTATTTTACTAATATTATAATATGTAAATATATCTTTTTGAATCCATACGACATAAATGTTGCATAGCTTGTTCTTTTAAGGGATCATTGCAAACAATACATTTTTGCATAAGTTTCAAGACTTAAAAGCTAAACAATCAATATTTGTTTCAAAATCATAGAGCAATGACCAAGGCATTAAGACAACAATTACAACTCACGCATTTTAGAAATTATTATGATTAAACCAATTTTAGAAGCTATAGCAGAACTAAAAGCTCCGAATAAAATGTTAAAGAAAGTATTAATTAAATATTTTACATTTTAAATGATAAATAATAAGAATAAATATTTAATTAAAAAAATTAATCAATAACACTTTACCAGCTCAACATAAAATTCCACTTGAAAATATCACCCATTGATCTTACTCTTGTTGTGCCCACATGATAAAATTACACCAAAAAAAAAAAATCTTGTCATACTCCTTAATTTTAATTTTCAGCAATTTTTAAGAGATAGAAAAATGGAAGAAAGTTGGGTATGAATGTGATTTGTTAAAATAAGAAAATCAACATTTTCATGCATATAAATGTATGCAATAATGAGCACTTTAAATATGAAAAAAAAATCACTAATAAATTTTATTAGTAAATAAAAGACAAATCTTTATACTATAAATGCTAAAATGTATAAGGGAATGCTTCCCTCCCTCAATACTTGCATGAGAGTGAATTAAGGCGTTTAATATGAAAACTATCTATTTTTTCTCCCCCTAATGTGAAAACTACTTAATTAGTTTTTAATATTTATCTAAAATTATTTTTTTACACACGATCCCCTCTCTCACTCTCTCTCCATCTCTCTATCTCTCTCTCAAAGAATTATTTTTTTAGTATTTGACAAAATTATCTAATTCTTTTTGTTAGATTTTCATCATATGTATTAATGACTATACCAAATGAAAACTATTAACAACCCATTAATGTGAAGAAAAATATTAGGTAATTTAACCAATTATGCTAAACTTTATATCTTTACATTCATGTTATAAAAAATAACAATCTATGTGGTTGTCCATCATTCCCTTATCTAATTTATGGTACTTTTAATCTCATACAACTCTAAACTTTAGGTTGATGATGGTTTTCCTCTTTAGTTTAATTAATGCAATTGTGGTAAATTATTTATATTTTGTATATATTTTTCTTTTGTCTATTAGCTATAACTTTTTCCTAATGGTATTTTAAGTTTCTTTACTTAATTTTGTTCATACCCATCTATATGTATTATATTTGATATCTAACATTTGCAGTGTTAAATATATATATATATATATAATATATATATATATATATATACTATACACACAACACACCACACCACAATATACACACACACATATATTATATATATATATATATATATATATATATATATATATATATATATATATATATATATATATATATATATATATATATATGTATGTATATATATATATATATATAGGTTCTCTATGATGCAAACATTGAATCGAAGTAATTTTGAATATATTTGGACACTATAATAATTAATGCTTGACTTTTATTTTGCCAGGTCCAACAAATCAAGGGGATGATATGTAAATAAAACGCATCAACCTTTGGAAATTATTTAGCGGTAAGGTACATCTATATTTTATGTCTATATAATTAAGATTCAATTTTTCCTCAGTGTGTGTACATAGGTCTACCAACTCCCCCTCTCCAAAAAACTACAGAAGTCAATACTGTAAACTGAGAAGTTTAATTAATTGATTAATTAAAAAACTTATCCTGCTTACAGTAAGATTACATATTATATAAATTCAACTTCTTAGTTTTCCTATCCAACCAAAAAAAATTCTTAGTTTTCTTTCCAATATCGAATAGCATACTTAGAGTATTATTTGTAGAAAATTTTATTTTTTATTTTAAATTTTGATCAACATTATACATTTTGTTTATAATATTCTTACATATTTATATTAAATTTTTACTATTTAGATGCCTGTGCAAACGCATGGATTTTATATGTAGCGAAATAAAATGTGCTCAAAAATCTTCCCTCCTTCAATTCTCAGATATGAAGCATTGGTGTATGTGGTCCATTGATCTTTTCCAAAATGAGATCTCAACCTTTTATTCAAAAAATACGCTAATTTTTTGGGGAAAAAAAGAAAATATCCTATGTCTTCCTATTTTCTCTCTCCCTCATGTGAAAACTACCTAATTAGTTTTTAATATTTATCTAAAAAAATAGAGTTAGTTTTTTCACGTAATCCTCTCTCTCTCTATCTCTCTCTCTCTAATAGAATTATTTTTAATTATGTGATACAATCATGAAATTCTTTTTGTTAGATTTTCATCACATTAATTAATGACTATACCCAATGAAAATTAATAACAACCCATTAATATGAAGAAAAATATCAGGTAATTTAACTAATTATACTAAACTTTATATCTTCATCTTCATATTATAAAAAATAATAATATACGTAGTTGTCTATCCTTCCCTCCTCTAATCGATGGTACTTTTAATCTCATGCAACTCTAAACTGTTCATGGTTTTCTTCTTTAGTTTAATTAATACAATTATCGTAAATTATTTACATTTTGTATATAGTTTTCTTCTGTCTATTAGCTATAATTTTTTTCTAATAGTATTTTAAGTTTTATTACTTAATTTTGTTCATCCCTACTATATGTATTATATTTGATATCTAACTTTTGCAATGAAATAAATATATATGTATGTATGTATATGTATTTATGTGTGTGTGTGTCTATATATATATATATATATATATATATATATATATATATATATATATATATATTCATTTTCTACGATGCAAACATTGAATCGAAAATTTGAACATATTTGGGCAGTATAATAATTAATGCTTAACTTTTATTTTGCAAGGCCCAATAAATCAAGGGGGCGATATGTAAATAAAATGCATCAACCTTTGGAAATGGTTTAGTACTAAGGTACATATGTATTTTACGCGTATATAATTAAGATTCAATTTTTTCTTTAGTGTGCACGTAAATTTACCAACTTCCTCCTCCCCTCAAAATACAAAAGTCAATACTACAAAACTGAGAAGTTTAATTAGGTGATTAATTAAAAAACTTATCTTGCTTACGCTAAGCTTATATATTATATAAATTCAACTTCTTAGTTTTCCTGTCCAATCAAAAAATTCTTAGTTTTTATACATATATCGAATGACATACTTAGAGTATTGTTTGTAAAAAATTTTTAATTTTATTTTTAATTTTGTTCAACATTACCCACTTTGTTTATAATATTAATATATATTTATATTAAATTTCTATTATTTGGATGCCCCATGCAAACGCACGGGTACAAACTAGTTAAACCAATAATAACTCGTCATCTCACCATTCAACGCCACCTAAGCCATCCACATGTCAATTTCATATGCTATCACTCAATTTTATATATAGTAATATAGATATGATGATTCGGCAACTAGTGTAGATTTAACAATGTTAACAATTTTTATTAGAAGACATGAAGCACTACGCTCACCTAATTTGTAATAAAGTACATTAAATTAACTTTTTCCCCTCTCTCTTATTACTCCCCTACTATGACTTTCTTAGGCATCCGAATCCCTGGTAAAGCACTTGCGATTAAAGAATTTTTTTAATCATTATTTAGTTGGGGT
Source organism: Carnegiea gigantea (assembly GCA_029747015.1). Taxonomy (NCBI): domain Eukaryota; kingdom Viridiplantae; phylum Streptophyta; class Magnoliopsida; order Caryophyllales; family Cactaceae; genus Carnegiea; species Carnegiea gigantea. Next base: position 90,459 of record JAKOGI010000281.1, read on the forward strand.
CTCACGAAGAAGAAAGAACGTGGTGTGGAAGAGCAATTGCAAGTGAGTTTTAACAGGCTATGGGCAGTAGTCGAATTTTTCATCAACGCTTCAATTATGGGAGAATTTCGCCCCTTTTCTATTAAAGAAAAAAAAGAAAGAATCAACATTCCTTACAGAAGTAAGTGTTTGGATTAACTTCCTTCTAATTTTATTGGTAAGTATGAAATACTCATACATATAAACATATATGTGTATATATATATATACACACACACACACACATATATATATATATATATATATATATATATATTTATATATATATATATATATATATATATATATATAGACACACACACACATATATATACATACACACACATACATACATATACACTACAAAAAAAGGGGTATCTCTCCACACTTATTTAACCCCACATGGCTAAGTGTGGTGGGAAAATAAGTAAAAATGAGCACTCAAAATTATCCCCACATATAATAAGCGATGAAAAATATAACCACTCTTACAAGAGTGGTAGTAATAATTAAGGAATGTCAACGCATATTAAGCATGGAGACTCATATCTCATGAATGGGAAGCATTCAGCACTGATATTAAGTGTGGTAGAATGTTTTTATTTTTTTGAAGTTTAGTTAACAACTGAATTAAAAAAAAAAAAAACATAGGAAGGGGTTTAGTGTTCAGCGCTCAGTCACTCACAGCCTCACCGTCACTACTCTGCTCCATTCTCTTGGCCAATTTACTGTAAAACCCTAGCGTGGGCCGCATTATATCGGCAGTGTCCCTGTCGACGGCCTGATACAGGCTACCTACTATTAGTTTTCTATTTTCTCCATTTTCTGATGTAACTGAAAGCATAGCTGAGCTGGCAAAGTTGGTTATGTTAGTGGCAAGGAGGCTATTTTAGTGGGAAGTTGGTTGTGAACACAGCTATATATCACAGGGTGCTTAGGAAATAAAAACTACAAAAATTTCTCAATTTATCTCTCTTCTCTCTCTCCTCTATACCTCCTCTATTCCTCTTGCTTGCTGTAGTGACTTATCGAGGTTCCCAGTGCTGAATTTGGGTAACTTCCTTGAATCGTTATCATTGGTATCAAAGCAATTGTGACCTCTGGGACTTAATCACACTGGCTCAAACACGATAGAAGACAGCCATGGAAGACACAGTGAAAGCTCTAATGGAGGAGCAATGACGATGGATTCAATAGCAAATTTCGGAGCAGAATCAAAGGATCGAGGCCCAGCAGCAGCAGATGATGACACAATTGTTGAATCAGCTTCGAATCCAGGAAGAGAAATTCCAACACCATAATGTTGGATCGGATGCTGATGATGGGGTTAGAAACAATCTCCATTTTAACCCCAAAATAGAGTTCCCCACTTTTGATGGAACAGATCCAAAGGGGTGGATTAAAAAATGCACGAGATACTTTTCCCTATGTCGAATTAATTATGAGCAGAAGGTAGACCTAGCTGCCTTGCATCTTAAGGGGCCAGCTGAAGTGTGGTTTGGGAGCTACATTTTGGGACGAAGGAATGTTCAGTGGGAGGAGTTCATAGTTGATGTTTGCTCTAGGTTCAGAGATGATCTGGGAAACAAAGTGGTTGAAGACTTCAAGTGCAGCAAACGGGGACTCTTGAAGATTATTTAACACGTTTTGAGGAGCTCAAGGCCCTCTTGTTGGTAAGGAACCCCTCAATTCCTGAAACTTATTTTTTGGAAAGTTTTATCGGAGGGTTGAAACCTGCAATTAAATCGTTCGTGAGGGCATTTAACCCCCAAACTTTGTATGCCACAATGGAAGTTGCTAGACGTCAAGAGGAAACCATACACGCCCTTCAACCACCTCCAGTCAAAGGCATGAAAATGAACCCCATATTTAATACAAAGCCATTATTACCTACACCCAATCAGACCAACAAAGCTAACCTGACTGCAGAGGGTAACCAATAATACACCTTGGCCAAACCCTCCCAAGTTCATCCCAGCAGCTGTACGGGCTGAGAAAATGGCAAAGGGTTTATGTTATTATTGTGATCAACCATTCGAAAAGGGGCATAGGTGTGAAAGTAAAACCACACAGCTCTTCCTAGTGGAGATACCGGGTGAAGGGGATGAGGAGAATGGTGACACAAATGAATTTGCTGGTGAGCTTGATTTTGCTGTAGAAGAGCTAGAACCTCTGGTATCTATGAATGTCATGAATGGGGCCACAAGGTTCCACACAATGAGAATAAATGGGCATTTGGGGAAGAAAACCTTACACATTCTCATCGATTCTGGCAGCACTCATAATTTCCTGAATGTAAATCTGGCCACGAGATTGGGATGTAAAATGGACCCTATAGCCATGCAAGCTGTTACCATAGCAGATAGGAATCAACTTCAATGCCAGTATATCTGCAAACAGTTCACCTGGCAAATGCATGGTACTGAGTTTGTGTCTGATGTACTGCTTATTCCATTAGGGGGGTGTGATTTGGTATTGGGAGTACAGTGGCTGGCAACTCTGGGAACTATTAAGTGGAACTTCAAGAAATTAAAGATGGAGTTCAACTTAAAGGGGAGGAACTATGTTCTGAGGGGACTGAAGACGGATAAGGTGCAGATGATGGCCCCAGAGCAGCTGCCAAAAGCACTTATGAATGCAGCTCACTTGTGCATGCTGCAACTAGTCAGTACCACCCCCACCTACTGTCAGTACATGGGAGGTACTACAATCGAAACCACACCTGCAGCTCTGTAACCTCTGCTACAACAATACCACGATATTTTTCAGGAACCTCAGGGGTTACCTCCCTCCAGGGGTTATTTTGATCACAAGATACCTCTGAAAGAGGGTACTTCACCTATCAACATAAGACCCTATCGGTACCCTTTGAAGCACAAGGATATCATTGAAAAACTCATTTAAGAACTATTAGATAATAGAGTGATCCAGATTAGTTCCAATCCATTTGCGTCACCAGTGGTGTTAGTGGGGAAGAAAGACGGCTCATGGCGACTTTGTGTCGACTACCGGGAACTAAATAAAAGTACCATTAAAGACAAGTTCCCAATTCCCATTATAGAGGAGCTAATTGATGAATTTGCGGGATCTACCATTTACACCAAGCTGGACCTAAGATCGGGGTACCATCAAGTGAGGATGCATGAAGAGGATGTCATAAAAACTGCCCTCAAAACTCACTCTGGGCACTACGAATTTCGGGTTCTGCCCTTTGGCCTAACAAACGCTCCTGCCACTTTCCAAAGTCTCATGAACTTTGTGTTTAAGGAGTACCTCAGAAAGTTTATCCTTGTATTTTTGGACGACATCCTGATATACAGCCCTAACTTGGAGTCTCACATCACACATGTACAAAAGGTGCTGCAAACCATGCGAAACAACAACCTCTATGCTAAAATCAGCAAATGTTGCTTTGGCATTTCCAAGGTAGAATAGCTTAGGCATTACATATCTAGTAATGGAGTGGAAATCGACCCCAAGAAAATTGACACTATTCTGAAGTGGCCACAGCCGAATACCCAGAAAGACCTTAGAAGCTTCCTAGGTCTCACAGGGTACTATAGAAGGTTTGTTAAAAATTACGCTCATATATGCAGGCCACTAACAGACTTGCTCAAAAAGGATGGGTTTGTTTGGTCTGAGGCGGCAGATGAGGCTTTTCAAACACTTAAGGATGCTATGACAATAGCCCCGGTGTTAGCTCTTCCAAATTTTGAGCCGCTATTCGAGATAGAAACAGACGCCTCTAGTTATGGCATTGGTGCTGTATTACAACAGAATTGGCACCCCATAGCTTTCATCAGCAAGAAATTGGGACCCAAAGGGGCACAGTTATCAGTATATGATAAACAACTGCTAGCCATAGTCTTTGCTATGCAAAGATGGGAGCAGTACCTTATAGGAAGACCCTTCTTAATCAAAACATACCAGAAGAGTTTAAAGCACCTATTAGAACAGAAAGGTTCTACCCCGTTTCAGCAATTCTGGTTATCGAAACTCATGGGTTTTGATTATGAGATACAATACAAGAGTGGGGCTAACAACGTTGTGGCAGACGCCTTATCCAGAGTGCAAGGTTCTGACCTCTTACTTATGGCTCTATCCACCATCCAATCTGATTTAATGACATTGCTTGCACAATCATGGAAGTCTGATCCTAGCCTGTAACTTCTCATTAAGCACAAACAACAAGACCCTAATGCCTTTCCACAGCATCAATGGTGCAATGGCCAACTGAGAAGGCATGGCAAGTTAGTAGTGGGGGCTGACCCAAGCCTGAAAGCTAAACTCCTACAGTGGGTGCACAACTCTCCTACAGGAGGACATTCAGGCAGGGATGCCACGTTGAAGAAACTTAAACAATTGTTTTACTGGAAGGGGATGAACAAAGAAGTGCAGCACTGCATTAGACAGTGCACCATTTGCCAAGCTTGCAAATACGATACCTCAGCCCAGCCCGGTTTGCTACAACCACTACCTATTCCAGAGGAGGTATGGGTTGACATTTCTATGGACTATATAGAAGGACTGCCGAAGTCCCAAGGTAAAGAGGTCATTTGGGTTGTGGTTGATCGGTTGCGCAAGTATGCTCACTTTATAGCATTATCCCTTCCCAACTCAGCTGAAGACGTTGCCCAAGCTTACTTAGACAACATTTTTAAGCTGCATGGGCTCCCCAATAGCATAGTCAGTGACAGAGATGCTATATTTGTGAGTGCATTTTAGCAAGCCTTATTTTCTGTCTTGGGAGTAGATCTCTTACTTTCTTCAACTTACCACCCCCAGACGGATGGTCAAACTGAGGTATTAAATAGGTGCTTCGAAACATCCTTGACGTGTATTGTTGGGTTTTATGGCCCAAAATCTCGAGTATCGGCACGGGGAGCCCATGCTGCACAGACACGGGCGTGCCAAGACGAAGAGCCGAAGACGAGAGGGACAGAAAAGTGGCACGGGGGCACCGTGCCATGTGGCACTGGGTGATCGTGCCACGTGGCACGGTCGTGCCTCGGGTCTTCTCGCCGCCGCTTTCGGATGGCGGCTAGGGTTGCGCTTTGGTGGCGGTTTTTGGAAGGTGGTAGCTAGGGTTTTCAGGGGGAAACCCTGCCTCACAGACCCTATATAAAGGGGGTCTAGGGCCTTGTTTCAAAACACTTCAGTACTCCAATATAGAATACACGTTGAGAGAGTGAGATTGTTTGTGAGAGAATACAATTGAGAGCATTGTAATTCTGCTCATAATCACTGAAGTGATTGTGGTGTACTACTCTGCTCATAGTGAAATTCGTCAGTGTGCTGTCGCCGTCCGTGGTTTTTCCCACATTGGGTTTCCACGTAAAAATTCCCTGTGTCCTTTATTCTTGTTTTTCATTGTTGCGTTGTGTTCTTGGTTGAATTCTGTTGCATTGTCACATCCTATTATCCCCTTTATTTTCCTAACAAGTGGTATCAGAGCGAGGTTGTAGGATGTCTTCAATCATGAAGGTGGACATACAGAAATTCGACGGGGAGATTAGCTTTAATCTCTGGAAGGTGTAGATGAGGGCGGTCCTCATCCAGCACGGGCTGTGGAAGGTCCTGCAGGGACCTCACGTCAAACCTACAGGCATAACGGATGAAAAGTGGGCTGAGGATCAGCAGAAAAGGCGTGGGAAGTTGACAGATGAGGAATGGGAGGAACTGGAGCTGAAGGCAGTTTCAGCCATACAACTATGTCTGGCACCTCACGTGCTCCGCGAGGTTCTTGATAAGGTAACTGCTGTTGACCTTTGGGCTAGGCTAGAAGAACTATATATGACAAAGAGTCTAGCCAATAAGATCAGGCTAAAAGAAAGGTTGTACACCTGTCGTATGGCTGAAGGTACGCCTGTCCAGAAACATCTGAATGATTTCAATTCAATTCTAGTTGATTTGGAAAGTCTGGATGTAAAAATTGATGATGAGGATAAAGCCATCTTGCTTGTTGTCTCACTAACCCCTTCATATAAACACTTTAAAGAAATCATGCTGTATAGTAACACGGATACTATATCGTTTGAAGATGTCAAGGCTAACCTTCTTTCAAAAGAAAAGTTTGACCATGACATTCATGCTGACTAGGGTAAAGGGCTGGCTGTTAGGGGTAGGACAACTGAGAAGAAGGGAAACGGTAATAGGAAGAGCCGTTCTAAATCAAGAAATCCTCATGCTAATAAAACCTGCCACTTTTGCAAAAAATTGGGTCACATAAAGGCTAATTGTTGGAAGCTAAAGAACAAGAATGAGGAAACGGGTAAAACTGCTACTGCTGACTGTGTGGTAGAGTCTGAGTCAGATGGGGATGTTCTGCTTGCTACTTCTTTAGCTACCACCTCTGGGAAAGGGGTGGATAACAATTGGGTCTTGGATTCTGGTTGCACATTCCACATGTGTCCTCATAGGGACTGGTTCGTTACTTATGAGTCTGTGGATTCTGGGGTGGTACTTATGGGCAATGATAGTGAATGCAAGGTTGCAGGGATAGGTACAGTCCAGATCAGAACCCATGATGGCACTATTAGAACATTGTCTAAAGTGCGTCATATTCCTGATATGACTCGTTGCTTGATTTCCTTGGGAACTCTTGAGTCTAATGGTTGCAGAATCGTCATGAAGAATGGAGCTCTAAAGGTGGCTAAAGGAGCCATGGTGATGATGAAGGGACTGAGGCAGGGCAGTCTCTACATCCTGCAGGGAGCCACAGTTACAGGAACAGCTGCTGTAGGTACAGCAGATGAGACGATGTTATGGCACATGAGGCTGGGCCATATGAGTGAGAAAGGGATGACCATTCTGGGTAAGAAAGGTTGTCTTGGTAACGCTAGTACGGGTAAGTTGGATTTTTGTGATCACTGCGTATTTGGGAAACAGAAAAGGGTAAGTTTCTCAAAGGCTAGTCACCGTACTCAGGGGGTCCTGGACTACATACATTCTGATTTGTGGGGTCCCTCTAAGGTACCTTCGATGGGAGGTAAGCGTTACATGTTAACATTTGTTGATGATTTCTCACGAAAAGTTTGGGTGTATTTCTTGAGACAGAAAAACGAGACATTCTCAATGTTCAAGAAATTCAAGGCTCTGGTTGAGAACCAGACTGGCAAAAGGATCAAGAAACTCAGGACTGATAATGGCCTGGAGTTTGTTGAATCTGAGTTTGAAGAGTTCTGCACAGCAAACGGCATAGCCAGGCATAAAACCTTGGTCGGGAAACCACAACAGAATGGGGTCGCAGAACGAATTAACAGGACGCTGTTAGAGAAAGCACGGTGTTTGCTTTCAACTGCTGGGCTTTGGGATCGCAAAGCGTTTTGGGCTGAGGCCATTTCTACGGCCTGCTACCTGGTGAATCGATCACCACACTCCTCCATCGAGTTTCAGATTCCAGAAGAAGTATGGCCAGGTAATCCTATTGACTACTCTAATCTCAGGGTATTTGGGTGTCCTGTGTATGCTCAGTAAATGAGGGAAAACTAGCACCTAGAGCAGTTAAATGTATGTTTTTGGGGTATGCTAGTGAATCTAAGGGATATCGTATGTGGTGTCCTGATTCTAAGAAAGTAATACAAAGTAGGGATGTTACTTTCAATGAGTCTGATATATTATCTTCTGGAAAGAATGCTGCTGTTCCTTCTACTGATGCAGGAACTCAGCAAGACACCAACATGGAGGTGGAGCTGGAGACTGCTGCAGCTCAAGGTGGAGCTATGAGGGAAGTCCAGGTCACTGAGCCTGGGGCTATCAGCACTAATCAACCTCAGGAGGAGGTTGAGCACTCTATAGCACGTGATCGTCCTCGCAGGGAGATCAGGAGACCGGCCCGGTACAACGATGATGAAGGGCTGATAGCATTTGCACTTTCTATTGCAGAGGAAGTGTCTGAAGGAACTGAGCCTTCAAATTATACTGAAGCCATCACCTGCCCAAGTTCACCCAACTGGATTCAGGCTATGCAAGAAGAAATGGAAAGTCTGCAGAAAAACGGGACTTGGGAGTTATGTAACCTGCCTAAAGGCCGACGGGCCTTAACTGCCAAATGGATATACAAGAAGAAGGAGGGCATTCCTGGGGTAGAGGATGCAAGGTGGAAAGCAAGGTTGGTTGTTCGTGGTTGCAACCAACGGGAAGGTATAGACTACAATGAGGTTTTCTCTCCTGTAGTCAAACACACCTCTATCCGATTATTGTTATCTATTGTGACATTGTTTAACTTGGAGTTGGAGCAGCTTGATGTAAAAACAGCCTTCCTGCATGGTGAGCTGGAAGAGGAGATATATATGAAGCAACCTGAAGGGTTTGCTGTTCCTGATAAGGAACACATGGTATGTAAGTTGAAAAAGTCCTTGTATGGACTCAAGCAGGCTCCTAGGCAGTGGTATAAACGTTTTGACACGTTTATGATTGATAATGGTTACATACGTAGTAGATATGATAATTGTGTATACTTTAGACAATATGGTGATGGGTCCTTTATATATCTACTACTGTATGTTGATGACATGCTAATTGCATCTAAAGATAAAACCCTGATTAGCATGCTAAAATCTCAGCTCAGTAAGGAATTCGAAATGAAAGACTTAGGTGCAGCTAAAAGGATACTGGGCATAGAGATTCACAGGGATCGAAAGGAGGGAAAATTATACTTGTCTCAAGAAAAATATCTTGAGAAGGTATTAAGCAAGTTCAAAATGAGGGACTGCAAGGCAGTGTCTACCCCTCTTGCTGCACATTTTAAACTGTCTGCGGAATGCTGTCCGCAAACGGAAGAGGACATCGGTAGAATGTCCAATGTACCATACTCTAGTGCTGTAGGGAGTTTGATGTATGCCATGGTCTGTACCAGACCAGACTTATCACATGCTGTGAGTGTGGTAAGCAGATATATGCATAATCCTGGAAAGGACCACTGGGAGGGTGTAAAATGGATCCTACGGTATGTAAAGGGAACTGTGGGGAAAGGGCTGGTATTTGATAGAAACAAGGCTGCTACATCTGATGTAGTAGGGTATGTTGATTCTGATTATGCTGGTGATTTGGATAGGAGGAAGTCCATATCTGGGTACATCTTTACCATGTGTGGGGGCGCTATCTCTTGGAAAGCGTCTTTACAATCTATTGCAGCTCTGTCCACAACAGAAGCTGAGTATATTGCTGCCACTGAAGGGGTGAAGGAAGCTACCTGGCTAAAGGGACTGGTAATGGAGCTTGGAATACCACAATCTGCTGCTGTGGTATATTCTGATAGTCAGAGTGCCATACATCTGACAAAGAATGATGCCTACCACTCGAAGACCAAGCATATCAGCGTCAAATATCATTATGTACGAGACACAGTTGCTGCAGGAGAAATAATGATGAAGAAAGTTCACACCTCCGAGAATCCCGCTGACATGCTTACAAAGCCACTACCTACAGCTAAGTTCGAGCATTGCTTGGACTTAGTGGGAGTTCACAGCTGCTGAGGGCCCTGCGGGGCATAGCCCCATAGGGGGCATCACCCTTAGGGGTGAGACGATGGCGACGGAAAGTTGAAGATTGGAGATTTTGGTCTAAGGTGGAGATTGTTGGGTTTTATGGCCCAAAATCTCGAGTATCGGCACGGGGAGCCCATGCTGCACAGACACGGGCGTGCCAAGACGAAGAGCCGAAGACGAGAGGGACAGAAAAGTGGCACGGGGGCACCGTGCCATATGGCACGGTCGTGCCATGTGGCACTGGGTGACTGTGCCACGTGGCACGGTCGTGCCTCGGGTCTTCTCGCCGCCGCTTTCGGATGGCGGCTAGGGTTGCGCTTTGGTGGCGGTTTTTGGAAGGTGGTAGCTAGGGTTTTCAGGGGGAAACCCTGCCTCACAGACCCTATATAAAGGGGGTCTAGGGCCTTGTTTCAAAACACTTCAGTACTCCAATATAGAATACACATTGAGAGAGTGAGATTGTTTGTGAGAGAATACAATTGAGAGTATTGTAATTCTGCTCATAATCACTGAAGTGATTGTGGTGTACTACTCTGCTCATAGTGAAATTCGTCGGTGTGCTGTCGCCGTCCGTGGTTTTTCCCACATTGGGTTTCCACGTAAAAATTCCCTGTGTCCTTTATTCTTGTTTTTCATTGTTGCGTTGTGTTCTTGGTTGAATTCTGTTGCATTGTCACATCCTATTATCCCCTTTATTTCCTAACATGTATGTGTGTACACAACCCTAAGGAGTGGGCCAAGTGGTTAGCCTTAGCTGAATGGTGGTATAACACCACCTTTCATTCTGCTTCTCAGCTAACACCATACGAGGTCGTCTACAATCAGCCACCCCCTATGCACCTACCATATCTTCTAGGAGAATCACCTCACCCAACAGTGGATAGGTCATTGCAGAAGCGGGAGGAAATGATGAAGCTGCTTCAGAAGAATTTGGAATGAGCACAGCACAGGATGAAACAACTTGCTGACAGGGGTAGGTCTGATGGAGTCTTTCAAGTGGGGGACTGGGTTTGGCTCAAGTTGCAAGCTTATAGACAATCTAGCGTTTAGCACAGGAGTAATACCAAGCTTAGACCGAAATATTTTGGCCCTTTTCAGATTGTGGACAAAATTGGACAAGTTGCCTATAAGCTCCATCTACCTGCCACAGCCCAAATCCACCATACGATACATGTGTCTCAGCTTAAATTATTTTGGGGTCAGCTACCACATCTCCCGTACATCCCCAAGTGGTTACGAGGTAGCTGCTCCGATGCTCAATGGGTGCCAGAGAAGATATTAGCCAAAAGATTGGTAAAGAGGCTAAATAGAGCTGCTGTCCAGTTCCTCGTTCAATGGCAAGGTCTCACCCCAGAGCAGGCTACTTGGGAATTCGCTGATTCTTTCATAACTAAATTCCCTCAGTTCCAGCCTTGAGGACAAGGCTCTTCAAAAGGAGGAAGTACTGATACAGGCTGCCTACTTTTAGCTTTCTATTTTCTCCATTTTCTGATGTAACTGAAAGCATGACTGAGCTGGCAAAGTTGGTTATGTTAGTGGGAAGGAGGTTATTTTAGTGGGAAGTTGGTTGTGAACACAGCTATATATCACAAGGTGCTTGGGAAATAAAAACTATGAAAATTTCTCAATTTATCTCTCTTCTCTCTCTCCTCTATACCTCCTCTATTCCTCTTGCTTGCTGTAGTGATTTATCGAGGTTCCCAGTGCTGAATATGGGTAACTTCCTTGAATCGTTATCACGGCCAAGGTCCGGTGGTCTCTGGTTGTCGTCGCGCTTCTGTGGTTCTCTTTCTACCCAGCGTTCGGTTCTTCCTCGTGCCCACGCATCAATCTCTGGGGATGGTTGAATTCGATCGTCTTCTGGCTGCTAGCAGCAACGGCTCCGACCGGTTGGTCTCCTAAGAGTATGCATCATCAACCTCTTTCTCTTACTGTCTGAATTATATGTTTTCAACCTTGATATTTAGCTAGGATCGTCCATTCTTCCCAGATCACTGGTGCTTGACGACGATAATTCCGGCAATCGTGGTTGTTCTCGGTCGCTCCCCGGTGGTAATTCTGCCCAGAGAAACCTTGATATATGTATGTATGTATGTATGTATGTATGTATGTATGTATGTGTGTGTGTGTGTGTGTGTGTATATATATATATATATATGTATATATAGTAAGAAAAAAAAAAAAAAAAAAAATATATATATATATATATATATATATATATATATATATATATATATATATATATATATATATATATATATATATATATATATATATATAGAGTAAGAAATATATATATCATTACCACTGTGCAAAGAATCATGTGTCATTTATAGATTCCAAAGGGAGAGCAATGCACTCAAGCCTTTAGAACATAGTCCTCTAGTTCCTCTCTTATTCTATCATTTTTCATAATCTTTCCAATATATGCAAGCCTGCATCTAATCAGATATTTATAGCAGTGTGTGACTTGTTTTATGCTGGTCTCCTTTTCCTGAAATCTCCTGTTATTCCTCCCATGCTAGATGTTGTAAGTCACAGCATTACAGCACAAAGCGAAGAGCTTTTGTTTGGTCCTCTCGGCCCCTGAGTCGCCACCAAATCATCTTTATTTGGCTGATACGCTGGATGCTGTGGGGAAGTCTGAATCTTGCGAGGACATTATATAGCAACATCTGGTTGAACGCTCATCCAAAAAACAAGTGCTCCTGAGTTTCCTCTGTCCCATGACATAGAGAACAGATGGGGTTTAGTTGAACAGTAGCTTGCTTGTTCAACCTGTCACAAGTAGCAAGCCTTTGCAAGTTTACCCTCTAAAAATAACAGGCATGCTTGGGAATATTATACCTAGCCCGAGTGATACTAGCCATATCATGTTTCTCATCGGCTCCCATCAGCCATTTGTATCCTTTAGCAATGGAGTAGTTCCTATTGCCACCAGGTATCCATTCTGTCAAGAATCCCACCCCCATTTTATCTCTGATATATAACAACTTTCGCCAATACCATGCTGTATTGGTTGAGCTAGCATAGTCCCAAATACTTTTCCTCTTTAAATAAAGTTTATGGATCCATTTAACCCATAGGCATTGCTTGTCCTCAAGAATATACCAGAGATGCTTAGCAATAGCCGTCGTGTTCCACAGCCTACATTTCTTTTGTCCCAACCCTCCCATGCTTTTTGGTCTGCACAAGTCAACCCATGCCATAGGAGGTGGTTTTCTATAGTCAGCAGTTTGACTCCATAGGAAATTTCTACAAATTCCCTTAATCTTTTTTATAACGCATTTGAGTAGGATAAAAAGGGAGGACCAATATGCATGCATTGCAAATAAAATTGCATTGATAAGTTACACTCTTCCTACAAAGGAAAGATGTCGTGTGGCCAGCATTTAATTATAGCAACAATCTTTTCCTCAAGGGAGTGACATTCAGTCACACTCCACTTTTTTGGGGACAAAGTATCCCCAAATATTTAATAGGGAATGTTCCTGCACCAAATTCAGTCAGTGCCAACACGTCTTCCATGCTCCTTGTAGGCATCCCAGCTATCAATGCCTAGGATTTTTGCTTGTTTACCGTTAATCCTAAGGCATTAGAAAAGTGTGTGAAAGCTTCCATAGTCAGCTGAACAGAGGGGAGATGTCCCTTATAGAATATCATCAAGTCATCTGTAAAAGAGAGGTTTACCAATTTCATGCTTTTGCACATAGGGTGATACCTAAACTGGGGTTGCTGTGCATAATAGAGGAGGGTGCTCATGAGATATTCCATGATCATTAGGAATAGGAGAGGAGATATTGGGTCACCCTATCTGCAGCCTTTCCTACGGTGAAACCAACCATGATAGCTCCCATTTAGATCTATAGTGAAGCTACTAGTGGTTAGGAGTGTCATTATCCATCTCAAGAAGGTAGGGGGGAATCGTAGATGTTGTAACAATTGATGCAAGAACTCCCAAGAGACTGAATCATATGCCTTCTTGAGGTCAGTCTTGAACAGGCATCGGGGTAAGACATCCTTCCTGTTATAAAGTCTGATGAGATCCTGCAAACTATTATATTATGCCCCATCAATCTCCCAGCAATAAAAGCAGACTTATTAGGGTGAATAAGAGTTTATGGCACTTCCTTCAACCTCATGCACATGAGTTTTGAAATACAATTGTATAGTGAATTACAACAAGCTATGGGCCTATAGTCCCAACTGTAACTGCATTTGGTATTTTGGAAATTAAGGTCAAGCATGTTTTATTCCAGTCAGGGTGCAGTTTCCCAGTAAGGAAGAACTCATTAATCGATTGAGAAACATCCAACCCTATTATTCCCCAACATACTTTAAAGAAATCGCTGCTGTAACCATTTGGTCCTAGGCTTTTATGTGATGGGATTGCAAAAATAGTCTTTTTGATCTCATCATTTGTAAAAGGTCGGAGTAGTTATAATTTCTGACTATTGGTTAAGTAAGTTCCGATCTTCATTACTTTAGGATCAATTCCCTCCCTTTTCTCAGCTGTGCTACCCAGGAACCCTTTAAAGTATTGTATGAAATGTTGTTTAACTTTTTCATACTCCCATGTCATTTCCCTATTCTATTATGGCAATGTTGTTGTTTCAGCTTCTCATGGAAGTATCTGCCATTTGAATCACCCATATTTAGTCATTCCTCTTTGGCCTTTTGCATCATGAAGCTTTGGGCTCTGTGTTGCCCATAGCTTATATTCTGTAATAGCCCTCTCATCTGCCTTGTATAAATCAACATCAGTGGGGCTTGTTTGGATCTCTAATTGTAGTCTCAAAAGCTGCTCCTTTGCTTTTGCATATTGTACCTGGATATCTCCAAATGTCCTTTTGTTCAGCATTTGCAGTGGCTTCTCTAACCACTTAACCACTTAAGTTTCCTGCTGACCTGGTTCATTTTCGTACCAGGGCAATCTTTCCTTCATATATTAGCAACAACACTCATGAAAGATGTATGGGAGCTCCACATGTCACAGAATTTAAAGGGTTTAGGTCCGAATTGTTTAGCTTCAAAGAACATGACTAGACCCGAATAATGATCCGACAAATCAGAAGCTAGAAAAAGAGTTTCTGCATTTGGGAATTTTTCAAGCCACAAGCTGTTCACAATTGCTCTATCCAACTTAGAAAAGATCCTTGAATCAAATTTCTGTTTATTAGTCTAGGGTATATTTGTAACCATGCCACGTCATGTCTTAAGCTGGTATGCCTTAAAGGTATCCTTGGAAATCTGCAACATCATCCAAAGTAACCTGTAAATCACCAATTCTGTCATCCAGGGGCAGCAAGTGATTGAAATCTCCACACATGAGCCATGGCTCTGTACTTGCATATCGAACAGAGTTGAGGTAGTCCCAAAGATATTTTCTCCTTATTATCACCATACACCACAGTAAGAAGAAGGCTATCATTGGAATGGTAGTGTCTCACCCGGCTGTGAATGGTCTGTTTGGTCACATGGATCACCTGAACCTGGAACTCACGGGGTAGCCACATTAACCATATTCTGATCTTATCCATGTCATTATAGCTTATCTCATGTTGTCATCCCCCAAATACATTCTCCACAATTTGCCCATTACGTTGCCTCACTTCGGTTTCCACTAAAGCAAGCAGACCAGCTTCATGTTGCCTACAGAAGGAAAGTACCTCCTCCTGTTTTTTGTGGCAATTTAAGCCCCTATTATTCAAAAAGATAATATTATCCATGAGAGAAGGGGTGATGCCCCCCCCCCCCCCACTCATGCCAGGCTCCACATCATTCAACTTATCCCCCCTCTGCAACATACCAAATGAGTTAGTGATAGGGGTGCAACCTTCAATTATATTATTAAGCCCATTAGTGACTGGAACCCCTTACACTCCTTTCAGGTAGGTCTGCATTATTGGTAGTTGGCATGGCTGGTGTTGCGTTCCCTATTATTCTCCAATCTGAAGTTTGGTTTTCTGGATCCTGCACTAGCTGTTGTAATTGTCGCTGACTTGGCTTGGGTCTCCATGCCCATACACCAGGTTTCTTCTTGTAGGACTCAATGTCATGCCCATATTTTTTGCATTTAGAGCAAATGGCAGGTTCTCATTCAATCTGTACGCGCACTTGTTGTATTATGCCCTTCTCATCCTCAAAGTTTATGGTTTTGGGGGCTTTGTCTAAAATAGGAACATCAATCAGTAAGCGTGCATAGTTTACCCTTGTCTTCTCAGCTGTTGGTTTATCAGCCATGATAGGGACAGTCAACACACTGGCTAGCTTACTCAGAGATGATCCACTCTAATATTTCAAGTCCAATTCATGCGGCTGAACCGAAACCGGGACCTGTTCAATTTTCTCCTGCTGGATATTCTTATGCTGTGGTTTCACAATGAACGGTTTGCTAACAAAATGATAGCAGGCATGCTGGATTACTTCATCCCTAGTTTGTTCAGAATCGAACCTAACCAAGACAATGCCATTTCGCAGCCTCACAATTTTTTCAATGGACACTTCTGCCCATATACGTTTAATAAACCCATTGAGCACACTCAACAGTGGAGATGCCCCCAGCACATAGCACGCTACGGCAGATTCCCAATAGCTGATTTTGGAGACAACATCCTCCTTTTCAATTTTTGTATAGACCATGTTCTCGCAGGATTTTGGTTGAACATAACACAATTTCTGCCCAACATGCCTCAATTTGGAGATGTCAAATTTAGAGCAGAAGGACCACGCTTGAGTATTGCCTAGGTTAAGCTCTGATTGGGCGTTGCTTCTTCCCTGTTGCGGGTCTGATTCCTGAATCACTGATTCAGGGCTTCTACCGCCGAGGATTTTTCGCTGCTACCTTGCCCAGGCGGAATTACTGACACATGTGTATTTTCCGTCTCACAAGCACTCGACTGGGGGCTATCAGTGACACCAACCAGCACCAGCAACCGCTTTCGTAGCCTGCCCTGCTTCCCATTCGCCGTGGCACCTCCCTCTGATAGAGAACTTCCGGAGGAGCCTAGGGTTTATATATATGTACACACACACAACAGACACAGAGACAGGCACATATATATATATAACAATAAGAAAAGTTAAGTGTGATGTATATCGTACACTTAGTAGTGTGTACTCCCACTTGTCACAAATATATATTTTTTTAATGTATATTTGTCACATAAATAATTTTTAATATGTGTTATTGACGTGACTTATGAAAATATATACTCTTAGGAGTATAATATAGCATGATTGAATTGTATGTGTCACTCTTATGTTCAATGCTGATCATGCAAATAATTCTAATTTAATTTAATTTGACAATAAATTTCTACCTAATAAAGGTTATTAATTAGGTTCACAAGTAGCCCATACTATTGTAATATACAACCACCCATGAGCCCGCCTACCGATTCAATTGGAAAACCCAAATCAGCAATTAATGATCGAAGGTAATTGTAGTAATTGACTGCTAGGGCATACTGGTATGACAACATAAAGCATCACATAAATACTGTTATGTGTTATAAACGAAGAAATGATACGTACTAATTTGCAACTAAATAATCAAATAAAAAAAAGATTACCTATGTAATTAAGTAACACAGTTTAACACAAATTCTAAGGTGAGACCGTCACATATAAGGGTTATTGTGAAATGCACTCGTTTTAGGATTGACTTTGTTTAGGTTTCATTGTAACTAATAATGTCATTGTTTGACAAATAGTTATTAGCCGTTAATTATTAGCTGTTTGCATTAGTTGTGTGAATTAGTTGTTTGTAGAAAAACTATCTGATAAAGTTAGCCGTTTCTAAGAAATATGTTTGGTAAAATTACGTTTACATCCTTATCTCTAAATTACTTCTTAATAGAACATATTTTTTAATTTATTGGTCAATTTCTTTTTCAACGAATTAAATTGGTGTTATAGGTATGAATTAACTTCATTTGTGATCACAAAAAAAAAAGAGAAACTTCATTGATAAGACTTTACTTTCTTACTGAATCCTACATAACTGGTATTCGTTGTGTATCTTATTTATTTTCAATTTGTACTTACGTATACCAATGTTTTATAATGTTATTTTGTTATTTTTAAAATTTTTTGGTTTATAAATTGAAATTGAAATTTATATGAATTTCTAAAGTATAAATATAAAATATTCATAAAGGTGCATGGTGAAAGAACCAATAAAATTGATATAATATACTAGCAAAATTAGAAAATCTACACCAAAAAGTAAACTATTGGGCTAAAACAAATACAAATAATAAAAGAGACAATGCAACTTAAATAGTTCTTTTTATCTCGAAAATATAAAAATAAAAAAATACCTCTACTTTTGTTAATCCTCAAAATCTAATTGGGTTCGAATGCTACTAGTATAAACATTCAAGAAACACTTTGTGATAATATATACTCTTTTTATTTTATAAAAACAATATTATAAAAATATAATTTAATGGCATGTAATATAATTTGTTTAAAGTCTGAGACAAATATGTCATTTCTACAAAAAACTCTTTTAAAAAGGTTAATAGAAACAACCTTTTCAAAAAGTATTTTGGGCCAAATAGCTATTTCAAATAGCTGTTTACTAAACACCACTTAGCTATTTGACTTAGTCTAAGTAGTTAAAACACTTCCAAATAGCGCTTTTGCTTCAAAAAGCTGTTATTATCAAACACCCCTAATATATTTTGGAGTGACTTTTAAATTCTAATGAGCTATTTGAAACTAGGTTAAATTGGTATATGTGGATATCTCTAAATTATGTCCAAAAAGTTACCGACACTTTTTAAATATATTCAACCCATATATTAACATTTTTAATTTCTTTAAATATCAAAAGTATAGCTACAGAGTTGGAGCTTAATAGAAAAACAAAATAAATTTAAATGTACCAAAGTCTAAATTTTTTTTCTTTCTCCCCCATCTTATTTAGAATTTAGACTTTTAATTTAATCTAATCCTAATTTCTTTAATTTTCTTTTATTGTTATTATTTATTTTTTTGGCTTTTTAGTTGCAATACGTTCTTGGTGCAAACCTTTCTATAACTTGGCATTAATGATTGATTTGAATTTGATGCTATTTTTTCCCCTTTTGGTGCAATTAATTGGTGCAGATTGCTTTTTGTAGTTATACTGCATGTTTGACGGGTTCACTTTATATTCCAAATCTTTTGGTTTTATTGCTTTGTGCTAATGATTTGTCCTCTATAATAAACGATTTTAGTAAATGCTAAGTAACTATAACATTCTGCGGTTCCTGCACAATCTACATATTAAATTCAAAATATGAAAAACCACGGAGAATAAACATAATAGTAGAGGTACCATAGTTTTTTTTTTTTTCCTTGGAATAAAAAAATGGGGTATATTACTATTCCTTGTCAACTTCCACTAGTATAGAAATATGAGACAAAATGTTTGTTAAATAAAAAAGAGATGGAATGCTTGTACAAAATAGACTGGCATAGTATGTGTCATATAATTTTTTTGTTGGTATTGTAAATTAGTGATGACGTTAATAGATGGACACTCCTACTCTAAACATCTAGATCCACCACTATTCAAGGGTGACTAATATATAGTTCATTTACGGGGTGATTGTATTAATAGCTGCCCCTAAATGAAGTACTAGTCACCCCAATTAATTATTAGTAGTCACCATAAAAATATACATATCTTAATATGACATGTGTGAGACGGTCTCACACATGACTAACTATAATATTAAAAACCAAAATAATAATATTAGCTAGGGTTTAAAAAAATAAAACAAAATGATAAACAATGGCAAATAGATTACAAGCCCAACAAAACAAAAAACACTACCACCATCCCCCAGTATCGGTCCCATTTGCACAGGGTCTAAGGAGATCCAAGTATAGCAGTCTTATTTTTGCATTTATCACTACCCACAAATAGACAGGTTCCAATAGACCAAAAAAAAGATACGAGAAAAAAGGTTTGTAGTTAAAAATATGTCGATACAAAAACTGAAGTAAAACCACAAATTGGGTAAGCTAAAACATTAAATATAAATTTGTGATAAACATAGTAAAATAACTCATAATAAGTAACATAAAAATCAATGCATGTAAGCCCAAAAACTACTATGAGGTGGGCAAATATTAAGCTAGCTAAAGTCCTCAAACTTAGTCCTAGATTTCGATAACTTCCTATCTTGAGTTATGTCCTTCGTTAATTCTAAAATCTTCAAATCATGTGCAATCACTTCGTTCAAATTCTTCCTAGATCTACCTTAACCCCTTCTACACCCTACTAGAACAATCCTTTCACATCTCTTCACTAGTATGTCAATACTTCTTTTCCTGATATGACCAAACCGTCTAAGTGTAGCTTCTCTCATCTTATCCTTTGTTGACGTCACTCCTATTTTATCTCTAATCACTACATTTCTAATCCTATGTAATCTCGATTGACCACATATCCAATGAATCATCTATATCTCAGCAACCTTCATGTTTTGTACTTGGTACTTTTTGATAGGCTAACACTCTACACCATACGATAGTATTGGTCTGACAACCATATAATAAACCTCCTCCTTCAATCTCATTAGGATTTTCTTATAGCATAACACCCTTAGTGCATTTTTCCATTTTTTCCATCCTACCGTTGTTCGATGGTTAATGTCATCAATAATATCCCATTTTCCTTGGATAATCGAGCCCAGATATCTAAACTTCTCCACCCTCGATTTAGCCATTCACTTCATCATCTATACCACTTTTCCCTTTACTAAATTGACATTTCAAATATTCAGTCTTTGACCTGCTCAGCCTAAAACCTTTGAGCTCTAAGGTACCTCTCCATCGCTCCAACTTATTGTTAACCCCCGCCTTAGTCTCGTCCATAAGAACGATGTCGTTAGCAAAAAGAATACACTAGGTTACCTTATCTTGACTCCCTCTAGTGAGCCCATCCATAACCATAGTAAAAAGTAAAGGGCTCAACATTGATCTTTGATGAAAGCCAATATCAATAGGAAGTCTTCTATATTACCCCTAAGATGCTAACTCTCTCCCTTGTAAATATCTTTAATATCCTATATATAAACTACTAGCATGCCTTTACCCTCTAAGAACCTCTATAATACATCCCTAAGTACACTATTATAAGCTTTCTCTAAATCGATGAATACCTTGTGGAGGACCTTTCTTTTAGCCCTTTAGAAATCCATGGGCCTTCATATGAGATAAATGGCTTCTATAGTGTGGCATGAAACAAATTGGTTCTCGAGATCTTGTATCCTCCATCAATCTTCCCTGAATCAGCCTCTCCCATAGTTTCATTGTGTCACTGAGCAATTGTATACGTCTATAATTAGTGCAATTTTGAATATTGCCCCTATTTTTGTACAAAGGGCTAATTGTACTTAATCTCCATTCATGTGACATCTTACCAATCTGGAATATGACATTAAAAAGCTCTGTAGCCTAAATAAGTCCTTCCGCACCTAAGCACTTCCAAATTTCCACCGGGATACTGTCAAATCCAACTGCCCTTCCAACCTTTATCTTATTTAATGCCTTTTTTAATCTCCTCTTTGGTGATTGGGTGGCAAGTCCCAGCATTTAAATAATGATCACCTCCATGGATTTTTGCATGTTGACTGGGGTTCCTTTTGGGTTGAACACACAAAAGTGCTACCTAAACTAAGCATTGAAGAGGCAAAAGCTTGTGGAGTTGTTAAGGTCTCTAACTAAGAGATGGTCTCCCAACCATGATCAAGGAAGTCTTCGAGGGATCATTGCACGACCTCTCTTATAAGCAATTCTTTCATCTTTTCATGGTGTATTTGCTTAGCCACACCATCTTCATCGACAAATGCAACTAGTACATCTTTAATGGATGGTAAACTTAGGGGATGTTATTACGGTGCACAACATAGACTAGGGCACCGTAGCCTTTGCCATCCTCATTAACTACATGAGGGCAGCTTGTTAGTGGGATAGGGAGAACCACCCCACGATTACTTGAGAGGTTTTTTGAAGGTGCTTGAGTTAATCCTCGTTTGTTTATTTTGTTTATGCAATGAAGTCTTTTACTTTATAGCTCTGACCTTTGCTTTTTCTTCTACAATGTTGGTTTCTAGAGCATTTGCTCAAGAGCGCTCACAATGCCAAAGGCACTAGGCGAGTGCATTTCATGGTGCGGTGGACTTGGAACAACCACATGAGTCAAGCCCTACCTTAAAGGACATAAATAGCTTTATGGTGGCCTTGAACGGCCAAATCATTGAGGATGTATGCACGCTTCCCTTCATATGGTTGTTTTAGATGTCTTTGCTTCTGAACCTTGATGTATTAACTCTTTCTTTTGCTTCGGGCACCTTAGGATTCTTTGGTTAATGCTGAGAGTATCCCCACTCTCATTGACAAGACTTAGGCTCTATCTTAGTAGAGAGTTCTTATTGAGGAGTCTTTTTAGTACGCTTAGTGCCTAGGCAAGCAGGTAAACTGCTAGGTGATTCCTAAGTCAATGGCACCTGAGAAGCTAAGGCCTCTTCAGCCATGAACCATGTTTATGTCCTCTCTTACCTGAGATAGATTGCTAACTACTTAAGTAGTGTGGACTATGTCCGTCACTTAGAGGACGTGAGCATGGAGAGTTCATATGAGAGTATCTGATGCCTCCTACAGATCCAAATGTAAGCCCCCATTTTATTTACTTCCAATTCTTTTACTCCATTTTTAGAAATTGTGATGGTTTATGTTTTGTAGTACCTTGACAGATACCCAATGATGAGTGTTGAATTGAGGTACATGAACACCTTCGGGGTGCAGCAATCTAAGAGCAGTGAGTTGGTCAAAGATGCCGCCGTTCCTGAGTTGCAGAGCATTCCCCTAAATTGGGAGGGTTAGACTCCTTTCCCTAATCATTAGCTTTTACTTTTTTTCTTTGCTTATCATTTCTTGTTTTCCTTATAGGTTCAAACAAGAGAAGAGCATAATGATGATCCAAATAGTGGCTAGACTTAAGGCCATTATTAGATGGATTATGCAGTGGTGTAGCTATCATCGGGGGACTACTCAGGGATCGTGACCTCCTTTTGGGTCTTTAGGGTAGGTGGCGAGCTCTATTCCCTTCCTTGAGACTCTAAGGACCCCTATTGAGATGCCTTCATCCCTTGGCATTGTGCCTACTCCTTATGGAGTGAGGCAACAAAACCAAGCTCCTTTTGTAGGTCAGTAGCAGGGTAGACTCCTCGTTAGGCATAGGTGGTTTCCCTTGGGGAATGCTGAGTGGGTAAGGCTCATTTTCTCTATCTCTTCCGCCGCCACGCCATGATGTCTATCCATGTAATAACCCGACCTTAACCTATATTTATTTATTTAAATTATATTTATTTATTTAATTAATCATGTTTATTCATTTAATTTATCATGTTTATAGATTTAATTACTCATGGTTACTTGTTTAATCAAATCATATTTATTAATTCAATTACACTCAATTTATATATTTACTGAATTACCTTATATCATTTAAATTTTCTGCTTTCATTTATAGTATTTAATCATCCCGATTGAGGGATATTTCATTTGGGTCCCATTTTGCAATTCAAGTTTCATTGATTGTCAATTCAAGTTTTGCTAATTAATTAAATAGCGGGTGAATCGATAGTAGGCCTCGACAATTATGATTTAAGAAATTATTATTATTATTATTATTATTATTATTATTATTATTATTATTATTATTATTATTGTTATTATTGTTATTATTGTTATTTTATTATTATTATTATTATTATTATTATTATTATTATTGTTATTATTGTTATTATTGTTATTTTATTTTTATTATTATTATTATTATTATTATTATTATTATTATTATTATTATTATTATTATTATTATTATAACCTTGTAAAAATTTAATTTTTAGTTATGCAAAAACATTATCGTTACGAAGCATTTTATTCCCGAATCCAACTTTTTTTTGGGCCCAATTTGAAGCCCAATAAGTTTGCATATTAACCTAACTAATTACCATGATTAAGCTTAACCATGATTAGCCTAAAAAGGTTACTTTACTAGTTAAAATCAGCCAAGTATTTGCCAAGTACTTATGCGCAAGCAAAGCAATCTCAACCAAGTAAACACACACACACACCCATCTTCCTCCTTTCTCTCTCAACCTCATGGCCAGCCCTCCCCCCTGCTGCTGTTCCGGCCACTAGATGGTCACCAGCCGACCACCCATCACCACCTAGTCCTCCACCAGCCATCCCCCACACCTCACACCACATACATCTCTTGTTTTTCAAGCATCAAAGTGAGTAAACCCTAACTTGATCTTGATATATTTTTGGTTTTATGATTGTTTTAGTTATGATTCATGCTGTTGAGATTAAAGTAGATGTTATCATGAAAATTTTATTGATTTTAGGGATATTGATCATGGTGGGATTGAGCTTGAAGCATGTTAAGGTTTAGGTTTTATCATGATCAAGTTAGCTTAAGTTAAAACCATGTTTATGGATTGATTTATATTTGATTTTTAATATTTTGTTTTATTGATGATTATGATGATGTTTTTGGTGATTTAGAATGATTTCAAGTGAGGAGTTATGTGAAAAGAGAGGGAATAGCTAAAACGGTGAGTGCTAGAAATTTCTCGAAAACAGGGCAGACTTCAGGATTGACCTGGTAATGGTCGGCCCATGGGAAAATTATGATTTTTGGTGGGTAGATAGTTCAATGTGTTAGCTTTCAAATGGATTTTGAATCACCTTAATCCGAAGTCTGTGGAAAACGTTATGGTCATTTCACCAAAACTGTACAGAATGGATCAAAAACTGACACACTTGTGTTTTAGCCCCATTTTGGGAACCATATTGTGGGAATCATGTTTTGTATTGCAAACATAAGTTTTTTGGGACTTCTTAATCTTTTCATATTGGGTTTTAGGTTTTCATTTGAGTTCTAGGCTGAAATTTATGAATTGTTAAAATGAACTGACATGCTTTGGTGCAAATTGGGCTGTTATTACAATTTCTATGCAGCGTATACTTGGAGGATAACTCAAAAAATTGTTTTGTAGATTGTCCATATTATTTTCGAATTTCGTATAAGATTTCATGAATTTTGGTTGAGTATTTAGAGTTTGGTGATTTTTGAAAGTATTTTGAGTGATTGTGTAAAGAGTAATAATAAAGATTGAGCGAAATTGATCATGCATTCATTTTGTGTATTTTGGCCCAAGTAAGGTCATTTAAGGGGGAATGAATATTCATAGAGTTTCATGGAGCTTTTGGTTTGATTAATGAGAAAGAAGAAGACAAGTATACAAGTTGGGAGCTTGTTTATGAGCTTTAAATTATTTATGGATTTTACAAAGAAAATGCCAAGTTTAGTGAGCTTAGTAGCTTCTGTTGAGTTCAGTGATTCATTTGGGGTGGAATTCTTTATCTAATGGATTTATGAATGAAACATGAGAAGTGGGGAGAGTTGTGACTCAGAAACAATATTTATCAGACTAAGTTATTGCAGTTTATGCTATTTTGAACCAAGATATATCTCTCTTAACCTCAAACTTTTATTACTTACTCACTTTGGAATGTATCAAATATATTTATCAAGCCAATCTAGTACATTCGCTGTTATCTTGAACCAAGTTATACATTAGCAAGCCTTAAACCCGTATTAGCAACCTATTTCAGAAAAGGCCACACCAATTCTCTCAATTGTCACCATCACGACCTTTTCCCTTGTACTCGTATTTATCTCATTATGGACTACTTTACTTTTATTTACTTTATATCGGATTTAATTACTCTTATTAATTCAGTTTTGAAGTTATACTCAAATACCTAAGTTATGTATACCATTTAATTACTCAATTTCTATTATACATACTTTTACTTACTCAACTATGTGAGTAAGGATCATTTACTAACTACACATACCTACAATGACATTTATAAAATAGAGTCAAGGCCTAGTTATCATTTCTTATTATGCGTAAGTGTTATCAAGTCAGAACATATTTATGAAGTCAGATGACACATTTCAAAAGACTCAAGGTATGTCCATTGCCTGTATCTTCAAACAGCAGAACATGTTTATCAAGTTATAATTCTTAATGAGTTTATCAATGAAACAGTTTATACAGTGATTTGCCATTTAACTTGTGACCCGGTCAGTTATCATCTATAGGGCGTCAGCCCATCATTTATCCGCGCGGTTTCAGGCCAACTCTTGATCGGATTTGTAGGCGTACACCTATGTATAGATCATATCATTACAAGGGTTCACATCCAAATAATAGTGAGCAATTACAGTTTCATATTGATTTCATTTTCGTTGTTATTGCCAACTAAATGAATTGCAAAGGCAGGTACCCATCAACAGTGTTTCTATACTCATTTTACAATACAGGAATGCATGTACTGAGTTCTTGCTCACATTTTTGAATTATTTTCATGTTTTTTATTTTATGTGATGAAGCACCACATGTTTCTCCTTTCAACCAGCCCTTTTCTAACCTATCAGATGCTCACAGTGGATTCAGCATAACATGAATATTGGGATCGCCCTCAAGGCCAAGTACTTTTGTAGTGTGGTGTGCGCGTTAGCACATGGTATGATTAAGTCGATGGTATTGAAGTTGAACTATTATGGACTTTGGTTTTGAAGTATTTCAGTTTAATAGATTTTGTGATTGTGAACATGAATTGTAAGATTAAATGGTTTCAGTGAACCTTGTCCTTATCAGGGCGGCGATAGCGCCTTCTATTATTAGGTCTTTCGCTGCAGTATTCCGTAAATCATGTCGTTAGCATTTTGGGGGCGTTATAGATTTAGTATTAGAGCTAAGGTTTTAAGAGCTACTGTGAGCTATCAAGTGTTTATAAGTTAGCTATCAAGGTGTGTATAAGTTATGTTGGACCAATTAAATGAGCTACTGACTATAAGTTCATATGTATGGACATATATGGAGAAACTATTTTCATTTGGGTAACTCAATCATTTGGTAATATCCTGAGATTCAAGCATTAGTAAAGTCGAGTGTGGAACCATTTGGGTCACCTGTTAGTGAGGCATACTCTCATTTATCTGGGAATTGTATTGTATGTTTCATTTCTCTCATTTGTTTAAATTTTTGCAATCGTGCGCTCTGGGTGTGTGACCCGTTGAGTTATGAACTCTGGCGTGTAGCCGCTGAGCTATTGAAGTGCTTCTCTTCATTTTAGGTATCTATTGTAAGGCTTTAAGATGGGTTTTAGTCAGTTTTTAGGCAGAACTCTGTCCGTTTTGCCCCAGGATTTGAGAGTTTTATTGAGGAGTGTTAGTATAACTGATATTGAGTACAGTGATGGTTGAAACCCGATGTGGGGATGCAATTTGCAACTTCTTAAGGGATTTATACAATATCAAGTCAAGCGTAAACCTCCAGATGATGAAATGCCTTGTGGGACAATATCTTACAATATCTTTGAGGTGAACCAGTATGAGATGAATACTACAATGAGTGCTTATGTATGGTGGTAACAATTAGTAGCTTATGATGTGCTACTTGGCATTATATGTGTGGTACAAGTAAGATTAAGTTGTCATGTATAGTAGTTATCTGGTCTTGACACTAAGACCTTATATCAGCAATGCTCCCATTACTACCTGTTATTGATTTATTTCTGCCCTGGTTACATTGAATTTTTCAGAGGTATCATTTCTTTGCCACTAATACTCTCTTGATTTGTAATGGAGTGTTTATGGAAATTCTCATATGTAGTCTGTGGGGAGTTCTTCAAACACATATGAGCAACCTTTCTTATAGGCAACTCAAACCCTAGCAATCATAACCGTTTAATTCTCTATTTCCATAATAGAGCCTATAATGACCACCAGTGTGCGTTACTATGTGATTTGCAGTTCTTCTTAAGCATATTTGATCCATTCTACTTACAATTCAGTCACCACTATGTTCTCACGTACTTTAACGCCTTGCTTCTATTTGGGCACTATTCCTTTATTGCTTGCAAATCCTTTGATTGTTTTAGACCCAATCATTGAGCGGCCGTTCAGCAATTGAATGGATCCATATTATTCGTGTTCCTATAGCACCATAATACTGTGTTGACATACTACTCTATGGCTGTGATTGCATGTCATTTCTCAAGTTATTTTAGCAATCCTTTCTTTACTAGTACAGCCTATCTTATGAATGATAAACCACGATTTGTGCTATTTTCATCTGCCAGTAGTTTTGAAGTTTATATGCCTACCTAAGACTTTATTTACTGCAAAATGTGTTATTGATGGATGTGTTAATGTTCAGTCATAACACTGACTCCTTCATCTTGACGTATTGTCCTTTCAAATACCAAGTGAATAAAATTTCCCTTCTGGTACTGTTGACCCTTATCTTCATCATTTTACTCACATACAGATAAAGTATGACTTCTCAAAAGCCGCTTTGGTAATCAATTACATTTCTTCACCTTCATTACTTAAAACTCTCTCTCAACCTCATAACATCGTTCATTTACTTTACTATCATGACCATTATGAATAAACTGCATGTCTTGTATATGAAAGACATTTATATGCCTCTCTTTCATTACAAATCTTCGTCCTTTCATTCATTCAGCTTACATGCCTATCCTTTATAACCAATAAAGAAATATCTTTGCAAGAAGTCATGGTGTGGTTGCATCTCTTTACACTTTAGATCATTCCCTTATCTTTTAAATTTACTGAGATCAGTACGCAGTTGAATGTGTTATCTTTTATAAATATACCTCTATTAGCATTGCTGGAAACATATTCATTAGGCATTTAATCCAGTTTGATTGGCAGACCTTGTTGTCATTATGGAGATGAACTGATTGTGTACTTATAGAAGATGACTTGTAAAGATCTTATGGCAAGTTTGAGAAATGTGGAAAGACTAGACGTGTGTTTCTACGACTGAGAGAAGAAAAGCCTTGTTTCCTCCCTAATTACACTGTGCAAGCAAGTGAGTTATCGTTTCAGTAATGCATTGAATACTAGTGTTATGCCAACCACACTCGGTATATACATATCCATAGTTACAGTTTGTGAATTTAAAGATGTTTCATCTGAGGACTTTCAGGGTTGTTTCTCCTAAGAAACATTGATTTTCAGATTAACCTAGTTCTAGGTGCTCAATCCATTTTCAGAGCCCCTATCACATGACCCCCAGTAGAGTTCAAGGAACTAAAGATTTAGTAAGATGAGTTGTTACAGAAGGGAGTTATTTGACCAAGTGTGTCATTGTGGGAAACCCCAGTTTTATATGTGTGAAGAAGGAAGGAAGAACCTTATGATTGTGTGTTGCGTACAGAGAGTTGAACAAGATCGCCATTAAAAACAAGTGCCTTATACCTTGAATAAATGATTTATGGGATTAACTGCCAACAACAAAAGTCTTTTCCAGGAATGATTTGAGGTCCGAATATCACACCTAAACTATGCAACCACAGTTTATCTTTTGCAAGAATGCCCTTTATAATAATTCTTGAAATTGTTTGTTTGTCTCATCTTCAAAACTTGATACTATCCAATATTGTTTAATCTCCCTTGCATTTCAACCTGATATTTCCTATTAGCGTGATCTTTCATGTCTTTGCAAACCCATTGTAAATGTGCATTACATTTTTATTGGACCTTATATGGTTGTCAACATTCTTGTGCTCTCGACCTTCACCATATTTATTTCATGATCATGAGTTGTAGTTCATCCTGTTAAGAGCTGATTCACACATCTACCTTACATCTCATTTATTCATAATGATAAGCTTGTATAACTTGTTCTGAATTCATAATGTAATTCAACTCTCATTGGTGTGGGTGATTGCGATTGTCATAATCCCCTTACTCTCTTTATTTTGCACTTTAACTCCCATACGTATATCTTACATTCTGATAAATAAATTTCTGTATTCTCTATTTAATCTTATTGTCGTACGCGAATTGACGTCATATGAGTAAATGTATGTTCCTATTGTAGCTTGCTCAATCTATTTATCTATCCATTAGTACTTTACTCGTGAAATCTATTTATCTATCTATTACACTTTGCTTGTCCAATCTATTTGTCTATTTATTGCACTTTGCTTATCCAATCTATCTATCTAATGATTGCACATTGCTTGTCCCATCGATCTATTGCACTTATCTTGTTGCTTGTGGCTATAAAGTCACCTAGTTGAAGCTCCGTTGCTTGTCATATTGTTTCCAATTCATCAGTTAAACCCAAGTATAATCGGGCCATCTTTCTCCTTAGTTGATTACTTATTAGACCCCTTATGATCCATATTTATAAACCACAATTCTTGTGGCATCAGAATTCATGATACACATATGGTTATCTTTATCTTAACCACCCCATGATAATCTCCCCTTTATTAGCCTTTTCTGATCTCATTGTTTATTTCTTTTGTACGCAATGATTCGCTTGGCTAAGAATTTCATCACTCTCATCCCTAACCATGGTCATTTCATTGCCCATTATCGACCGGGAGCAGATCCTTGGGTAGTCTAACGAGGGGAGATCATGTGATGCATTAGGAATATCATATGAGGACATTTTGATAAGGGCCTAATCTCAAGCACTGCCTAATTATGTTGGAGTGAGTCAAAAGAAACATTAAGTATAAGGTCAGAGCTAACCCAAGCAAGCATTAAGAGGGAAAATTCAAGTATATGTTGAGGTGATACAAGATCGACAAAAGAGTTGTGCTGGCAAAATAAGGAAATAACCAAAATCTCAGATGGGTTATGAGGTATTTCAAAAGACTTTTCTAATCAAGGTAGTAAGAGACCGACTATCCAAGGACAATTAGAGACTAGTTGCATGGGGCCTTATGATTCTTTGTAAGGTTAAATCCTGTAGCTTGCTGACTGCACCTATATGCTGAACTCGAACACGTATATAACGTGGTTTATAGCTCGTAATAGTATCAGAGTACTTATCGAGGTATACAATAGTTCCCATTAGTGGATAAAGTGATGAACCGGTAGTGAGCACCTCTTCACTAGTAATAAGGTTCTTTTCTTTCGAAGAGAATATCAATTTTGAATCAAAGTAGTTGAGTTCATTGAGGCTATTGTGTGAGAAGTATCCGGATCTACTAAGGAAACATGCGATTAAGCAGTTATACAATACATAGACACCTTTGGTCGGAGTACATTGGACAAATTATACCTCTTCAGAGGGAAGCAATGGAAACCAATGGCCCATGTGCTTTTAAAGCAGCATTGCATACATTTGGCAACCGTCATAAGTTTCGAGGACGAAACTCTTTAAGAGGGGAAGGCTGTAATAACCCGACCCTAACCTATATTTATTCATTTAAATTATATTTATTTATTTAATTAATCATGTTTATTCATTTAATTTATTATGTTTATGGATTTAATTACTCTTGGTTATTTGTTTAACCAAATCATGTTTATTAATTTAATTACACTTAATTTATATATTTACTGAATTACCTTATGTAATTTAAATTTTCTACTTTCATTTATCGTATTTAATCATCCCGGTTGGGAGATATTTCATTTGGGTCCCATTTTGCAATTCAAGTTTCATTGATTATTAATTCAAGTTTGTTGATTAATTAAATATCGGGTGAATCGATAGTAGGCCTCGATAATTATGGTTTAAGAAATTATTATTATTATTATTATTATTATTATTATTATTATTATTATTATTATTATTATTATTATTATTATTATTATTATTATTATTATTATCGTTATTGTTATTATTGTTGTTGTTGTTGTTGTTATTATTATTATTATTACTACTACTACTACTATTATTATTATTATTATTTTTATAACCTTGTAAATTTAATTTTGAGTTATGCAAAAATATTGTCGTTACGAAGCCTTTTATTCCCGAATCCAACTTTTTTTTGGCCCAATTTCAAGCCCAACAAGTTTGCTTATTAACTTAACTAATTACCGTGATTAAGCTTAATCATGATTAGCCCAAAAAGGTTACTTCACTAGTTAAAATCCGCTAAGTATTTGCCAAGTACTTATGTGCAAGCACAGCAATCTCAACCAAGTAAACACACACACACCCATCTTCCTCTTTTCTCTCTCAACCTCACGGCTAGCCCCGCCCCCCTGCTACTGTTTGCTGCTATTCCGGCCACCAGCCGGCCACCCATCGCCACCCTAGTCCCCCGCCAGCCATCCCCCACACCTCACACCATATACATCTCTTGCTTTTCAAGCATCAAAGTGAGTAAGCCCTAACTTGATCTTGATGTATTTTTAGTTTTATGATTGTTTTAGTTATGATTCATGCTATTGAAATTAAAGTAGATGTTATCATGCAAATTTTATTGATTTTGGGAATATTGATCATGGTGGGATTGAGCTTGAAGGATGTTAAGGTTTAGATTTTGTCATGATCAAGTTAGCTTAAGTTAAAACCATGTTTATGGATCGATTTGTATTTGATTTTGTAATCTTTAGTTTTATTGATAATTATGATGATGTTTTTGGTGATTTGGAATGATTTCAAGTGAGGATTTATGTGAAAAGACCGGGAATAGCTAAAACAGTTAGGGCTGAAAATTTTAGGAAAATAGGGCATACTTCGGGATCAAATTGGTAATGATCAGTCCATGAAAAAATTATGATTTTTGGTAGGTAGATATTTAGTGTGTTAGCTTTCAAATGGAGTTTGAATCGCCTTAATCCGAGGTCTATGGAAAACGTTATGGTCGTTTTACCAAAACTGCGTAGAATGGACCAAAAACTGACACACTTATATTTTAGCCCCATTTTGGGAACCCTATTGTGGGAATTATATTTTGTGTTGTAAATGAAAGTTTTCTGGGACTTCTTAATCTTTTCATATTGGGGTTTTAGGTCTCTATGTGAGGTCTAGGGTGAAATTTGTGAATTTTTGAAATGAACTAACTTACTTTGGTACAAATTGGGCTGTTATTGCAATTTCTGTGTAGCGTATACTTGGGGGAAAACTCATAAAATTATACTATAGATTGTCCTTATTATTTTCGAATATCCTATAAGATTTCATGAATTTTGGCTGAGTATTTTGAGCTTGGTGATTTTTGAAAATATTTTGAGTAATTGTCTAAAGAGCAATAATAAAGAAGCATTACAGGTTTTCTCATCCACAACAGGATTATATGCAAACACATAGAAATCTGAGGTATATGTGGCAGGCATACCTGAAGACAAACAGCAGCAGCTATTACAAGTTACTGGGTTTGCCTCCTTCCCGATCAAATATCTGGGTGTCCCTCTCCAAGGAAATGGAGTACAGCAGATTGTCATGCCTTGGTAGAAAAAGTCACAAAAAGGATTAACACATGGACCACCAGGCACTTGTCCTATGTAGGAAGATTACAACTTATTAACTCAGTCATATTCTCACTGCACACATACTAGTCTTCAATGTTCATTCTACCAAAGAAAATCAGCAAGCAAATTGAGGCAATATGCAGGAATTTTCTATGGAGCCAGACTGTAGACTATCAGAAGGCACCACAAGTTACCTTGGACACTGTTTGTCAACCAAAAGCAAAAGGAGGGCTCGGTGTTAAAAATTTCCAGAAGTGGAGCATTGCAGCGATTAGTAAGCATGTGTGGTATATGACAGTAGAGAAACAAAGCCTGTGGGTGAAATGGACCCATGAAACTTACCTGAAGGGAACCCATTTCTGGCAAGGTCAAGCCCCCCTAATTCGTCATGGCATTAGAAGAAGATCTTGCAAGTTTGAGATAAAATGGCTGGGGGATACCACCAAAACCGATGGAGAGGGACCAAAAGTGGGAACTATACTATAGCAAATGGATACAAATGGCTGATTGGGCAGAAGAATGACTTTCTAGTGGCCAAGATCATCTGGAGCAGATACAATATACCTAAATACTCATTCTGCCTATGGAAAGTATGCGTTAGTAAGCTCCCTACCTATGATCACTTGATGAAATGGAACCAGTAACTCCAAGCACCATGGTGTGTACTGTGTCATGAACAACTAGAAACATAGACACACTTATTCTATCTATGTCAGTTTAGCCAGAGTGTGCTATAGAATGTCCTGAGTGCAATGAGGAAACTGGCCCTTATAATACAAAATCAGCATATCAGAAGGGTGTGGAAGAAACTCAGGTCTGATAACAACCGAAAAGTGATGAGCTTATGTATAGCAGGGACAACCTATCATCTTTGGCAGGAAAGAAATTTTAGAATATTTCAGCACTAAGAGAGACACATAAACAAAGTTACAGAATACTGTTTATATACAATAGGAAGTAGAATACAGGATGTAGCCAATGTCACAAGGAAAGAAAAGACCAAAATGGCTTTAGCTGATTATGTTACGAAGGCCATGACAACCTCATCCTCATAGGCTGATGTATAGTTAACAGTCTTGACAAAGTGTAACACATTTTCCCTTCTTACCAAAAAAAAAATAAAATAATAAAGATTGAGTGAGATTGATCATGCATTCATTTTGTGTATTTTGGGCCAAGTAAGGTCATTTAAGGGGGAAATGAATATTCATGAACTTCTATAGAGCTTTTAGCTTCATCAACGAGAAAGAAGAAGATAAGTATATAATTTGAGAGCTTGTTCATGAGCTTTGAATTATTTATGGATTTTACAAAGAAAATACCAAGTTTAGTGAGCTTAATAGCTTCTATTGAGTTCAATGATTCATTTGGAGAGGAATTCTTTATCTAATGAAGTTATGAATAAAATATGAGAAGTGGGGAGCGTTGTGACTCAGAAACCATATTTATCACACCAAGTTATTACAGTTTATGCTATTTTGAACCAAGATATATCCCTCTTAGCTTCAAACCTTTATTACTTACTCACTTTAGAATGTATCAAATGCATTTATCAAGCCAATCTAGTGTATTCACTCTTATCTTGAACCAAGTTATACATCAACAAGCCTTAAACCCGTATCAGCAACCTATTTCAAAAAAGCCATAACCATTCTCTCAGTTGTCACCATCAAGGCCTTTTCCTTTGTAATCGCATTTATCTCATTGTGGACTATTTTAATTTCATTTACTTTATATCGGATTTAATTACTTTTATTAATTCAGTTTCAAAGTTATATTGAAATACCCAAGTTATGTATACCATTTAATTACTCAATTTCTATTATACATACTTTTACTTACCCAATTATGCAAGTAAGGATCATTTACTGACTACATATACCTACAATGACATTTATGAAACAAAGTTGAGGCCTAGTTATCGTTCCCTATTATGCATAAGTGTTATTAACTCAGAACATATTTATCAAGTCAGATGGCACATTTCAAAAGACTCAAGGTACGTCCATTACCTGTATCTTCAGAAAGCAGAACATGTTTATCAAGTTACAACTCTTAATGAATTTATCAATGAATTAGTTTATACAGTGATTTGTCATTTAACTTGTGATCCCGTCAGTTATTATCTATAGGGTGTCAGCCCATCATTTACATGCGTGACTTCAGGCCAACTCTTGATCGGTTGACAGGCGTACACCTATGTATAGATCATATCATTACAAGGGGTTCACATCCAGATAATAATGAGCAATTCAGTTTCATATTACTTTTGTTTTCATTGTTATTGCCAACTAAATGAATTGCAAAGGCAGGTACCTATCAACAGTGTTTCTATGCTCATTTTACAATACAGGAATGCATGTGTACTGAGTTCTTGCTCACATTTTCGAATTGTTTTCACATTTTTCATTTTAGGTGATGAAGCATACCATGTTTCTGCTTTTAGCAAACCCTTTTCGAAGCTATAAGATGCTCACAGTGGATTCAACATAGCACGAATATCGGGATCACCCTCAGGGTCAAGTTAGGTCTATATTCAATATACGTTTGTAGTGTGGAGTGCATGGTAGCACATGGTATGATTAAGTCGATGGTATTGAA
Source organism: Carnegiea gigantea (assembly GCA_029747015.1). Classification (NCBI taxonomy): domain Eukaryota; kingdom Viridiplantae; phylum Streptophyta; class Magnoliopsida; order Caryophyllales; family Cactaceae; genus Carnegiea; species Carnegiea gigantea. Next base: position 125,913 of record JAKOGI010000281.1, read on the forward strand.
GTTGAACTATTATGGACTTTGGTCTTGAAGTGTTTCACTTTAATAGATTTTGTGATTGTGAACATGAGTTGCAAGATTAAATGGTTTCAATAAGCCTTGTCCTTATAAGGACGGCGGTAGCACCTTCTATTATTAAGTCTTCCGCTGTAATTTTCTGTAAATCATGTCATTAGCATTTTGGGGGCGTTACAATCCAAGCTATGGAATAGGATTCTAGAGTGGGTTTGACTATATGCCATTTGTCGATCAGCTTAGGATCTCGTGACACTCATGGATAGGCATCCCCTAACATCCTGCATTTGGGTTTCTGCTCCCCTGGCATTTGGTGCATCCTCAACTACTAGATTCCAACTACATTGACTTTCATATACCATTCAAGGTCCAAATCATAGAAAAATCTCCTTAGGTTGAGGGGGGGGATCAGGATCAATAATGGAATGCCCTTATTTTGGAAGTTTTCTTGAGGCAATTAAACATTTTATGATTTGCGTCTGGATGAGGTGTTCATTTTATTTTTTGTTTGCACATTCTTTGTCATGATTCTTTTCTCTTTTTTTTTGTCTACATTGACATGATTGAGCTCAATACTTGAGCATTTATACTTTAAGTGTTTGCACTTAGGATTTTGATAAAAAAACTAGAACATTTGTGCTTTAAGTGTTCGCACCTACGATTTTGCTCGATATGGGAGTGTTAGTATTAGGTGTGTGCTCGGTCCAACAAGAGAGTCCAAAATTTTTGGAACGGAAAAATTTTCCATGAGAAAAACTAAAGAAAATTTTTAGATAGTAAAAATTTAGAGACCCTTCCCCCCAAGTTTTTGTGTGGTAATTTTTTTGAAAGAAAAAGAAGCATTATTTGGGTGGGAAGTTAAAAAGAAAGAAAATAAAATTAGAATCAAAAAGGGGGTAAAAGTTATAAGGGAATATAATTTTATTGCTTGGGTAAGAAGTTTACAAAATATAGGTGGTAATTTAGATTTTGGATGGAAATATCCTAAAGTACTTCAGTTAGGAGGGAAAAGGAAATAAGACCTCATTAGTTGGTGATCTGTTAACTTAACAACATGAATTAGGGCCCAGCTATAGTCATTAGCCCCTAGATCAAGTCATTGATCCTCAGCGGTAGTAAGATCATGTCGTTAGGTACTGCTATGTTTCTGGTTTGATGTTCTAAATTTTAAATGATTTGGGATGTTTGTTGTATTATTTTCTAGTCTCGTAGAGAACCTTACTCTCTTAGGCTTCACCTCGAACTTATCTTAGCTTCTTTTGATTCTCTTTTTAATTCTCGGAATGGTAACCTAAGCAAGACTCACATTAACATGGTAGAGCATTATGGATTTAACATCCTCCACTCCCTCAAACAAGTGAAGATTGATGGTGGACCATTAAGGGCATCTTAGTGTAAATGGTTGAGAGCCACCATGTCTTTTATTTCCCAACTAGGGATATATGCCTCATGGTTGAGGAGTTTGAAGCCATTTTGGGCTTCTGAAGAGGGAAGGAATAATCCATTATCTTCAACTAAAGGACCCATAAGTGGAGGATCTTCAATCTATCTTCAGGTTGTCACCTAAAGAGGTTGATAGAGTTTGTGGCAGTAAGACCATCGACCTTTCCTAAGGGCCAAACTATTTAATGCCTAGTCATTGGGGGGGACTATTTCACCATTAAGTCCCATTAGGCCTACATCTTCTACTTGCTGCATAATTTCTTTTTTCTTGTAGTGATCAGGATATGCCATGTTTGGCCCTTTTATTTGGTCATTGCTATTTACGAAGTCTCTAGCTCCCATGGTCTTGGCCGAAACCATTTGGGTTTAGATGACATGAAAAATGACCATTAGCGTACTCTTTGCAGGAGCAACTATCTCTTGCTTTTGGGATTTCTACTCCCTCATTTCTTCTTTTGCTTTTTTCCTTTGGCTTTTTTTTTTTGGGTGCAAATATGGCTTATAGAGTATGTAACACTTGTAGTGTTTCTAACCAAAGTAAAGACCTATACTACTGCAACCTTCCCAATCCATGCGCAAATATAGAGCCCAAATAGGCACCTTAGTGTTTGGCGGAATGGAGTAAGTTCTTGGAGAAACATGAAATTGATTAGGTTGACCCCTAATACAAGATTTGGGGGGGGGGGATAAAAGGCGCCTTATTTTGATGCCCTTATTCTCGGGCTCCCCTACCTTTCGTTCAAGGCCATCCTAACTTAGAAGGCGATGCGGGGAAAATCCTATGGTTGTCCATGACGAGGAAGTCAGCCGCTATAGAGGTTGACAAGGCTTACCTGGATTAGGTCAATGTTCTTCTATTTACCCGCCTAGCTGCTAGAACAGAAAAGAGAAAGAAGGAACACTGGAAAAGTGGATCTCCTGTGTGAAAAACATGGTGTGGAAGAAGATAGATGACAAAGCGACATCTAGTTCCAACCAAATGGAAATGGGAGAGTGACTCTCCCCTTAATCTTTGTATAATGTAATAAGCCCCTAAGATATGGGCATTATTTTTTTCTGCCCCTAATTGATAACTTGGTGAAATTAATATTATTCTACCTTTTTTGTTTTTTGTTTTTTTTTGTTTGTTTATTTTTTTGGTTATTATCCAAGATGTTTTATTTGTGATGTTTGAATGGATGAGCCCCAAATGACGTAAACGTCATGTTTTCTTTTTTGTCTTTTTCTTTTTCTTTGTCTTGTTCGAAGAAGAGAGGTGGCTGGGCACACCACGTTGATAGTGCCACTAGGTCCTTATGATGATGGGCTTCATGCTACTAGGTTCCAACAAAACATATTTTTATGCGTTTGGAATCTAACAGAAGTTGGCTTTGCACCTCCTACCTTTTGGCTCTTTTCTTTTGACCCTTTACAAAGTAAAAAGTTTTCAATTGGTCTAGGTTTGTTGTGAAAATTTACATTCCTCTACATCCATTAGCTTTACTGCTACTCTTGAGAGGATCTCTTTTACATAGTAAGGGCCTTTCCAATGAGGCCTAAATTTTCCTTGTGGGTCCGTGATAGCTACCCAAATTGCTTGTACCATTACATCTCTTGCCGTAATGTTTTGGGGATGCAGTTTTAAGTTAAAAGCTCCTCTCATTCTTTGTTGGGGGCTTCACAAGTATTACAAGGCTTGCAACCTTCTTTCATCAATGCTTACGAATTGTTCATATTAGGGTTGTAATGATGGAATTTTTTTTTTTTTTTTCCCGAGACCATTGCTTCCGTTCCATACGCAAGTGTTGTTGCTCCTTGGAAAATCTCATGGTTATCTAGTATCCCAACAAAAGCGAATGTGATTTTATTTGGCCAATCTTTAAAACTTTGTTCTTTTTTTTTAATATTCTAATTGACCGATTCTACAGCTTTATTCACTTGTGGTCCGTAGGTTGTGGACTATTGGTGTTGTATGTTGCACTGCTTAAGCAAATTCACAACCGCATCCTTGGAATAAGATTCGGGATCACTTATAATTTCATACAGCACCCTATAATGACAAATGATTTTGACTGTTATGAAGCATGGAACCTGTTAGAGGTGAGGGTGATGCATGATGCTGCTTCTACCCATTTGGAGAAATAATCAATGGCAACCAAGAAGTATTCGTGGCCATTGGTCCCTTTGGTGGAAGTTTACCTATTATCTCAATTTCTCATATGATGAACAACAATGGTGAGGTAAGTGTGCATAGTTGTGGTTGAGACATTTGTTGGATCAGGGCATAATTTGACATTTTTGACACTTCTGATTGAGCTGAAATGGTGTTCGTCCATTACAATCTAATAGTAGCCTGGTTTCTGTATCTTTTGAACAAGAGATGCCTGTTCATGTTGGTTCTGCTATCACCACATGGATTTCTCCATGAAGAGTTTTGCATCCTTATTGTTTGCATATCTTAGGTTAATGCCATAAGTGGTATTTTTATAAAGTATGCCATTATCCTTTATGAATTGTGAGGCTAAACAACGGATTGCTCTTTGGGGCCGTTTTTCAAAATAAGAAGTATATTGTAATGCCCCCTTCCATTTTTTAGTGCTAATTTAGGATATCTGTAAACCAAAAGGATGTTTCTTCATCCTCCTCTATTTGTAAACAGTAAGTTAAATCCCCTCTTATATTGATTATGATGGTCAACTCAGATTCTTCATCTACTATGGCAATCAAGGATGCTAATTTTGCTAATGTGTATGCAAATTAGTTTTCTTCCCTTTGGGAGGTAACTCATCCTTAATTCATTAAAATGGTACATAATTTTTTGGATAAGTTTGGTAAAGTGCCAAATTCTCATTTTCACTTACCATCGTCCAGTGATCTGATTCATAATCAAGCTTGAGTCCCACAAGCATTCAAAGTATTAATTTAGAGTGCCCAGGTATCTTGGATTCCTAGAATGCAAGCTTAACACTTGACCACACCATTGGTTATCTAAAAATCTAATGTAGTGGAGATATAGACATGTGATCTTTATGGTAATACAATTAGGATGCCAACTCCATTACACTTCTAGTTAGATGCACTGTCAAAATACATTCGCCAAGTTTCATCTTTAACTAAGAGGATATCTTCATTTGGTAGATCATCATTTTCTTCCTTTTATGGGCTTATAGGCTTGGAACTCTTAACGGAATTCACATAATAGTGCCGTCCATGGTGAAATCCTTCCACGTAGAATGGGTGGAAACATAATATGTTTCAACGGATCCACTTTGGCTATGATCTTAACTTTATTATTGAGCATGTAGTGCCTTAAATTTTTTACAGCCCATACAAGGGCTAGGCATATCTTTTCAATTTGGTATATTGAACTTCATAATCAACGAATTTCTTGCTCAAGTAATATATGATGTTTTCTTTTCCTTCATTCTCTTGAGCTAACATCATGCATATTGTTGTTTCTGTTGTTATTGAATAAAGTAACAATGGTAGATCACCTTTTGGTGGTTGCAGAATTGGTAGGTTTTTCAAATATTCTATTAGATTTAATCGCACAAGGACATAAGAGGGGGGTGAATTGTGTCTACTAACTTTTTTCGATTATTTCAGAACACTCGTGAAAATTGTTCGGACTGTATGTTTGGAGTGAAGCAGAAACAAAGCTAATTACGGAAATAATAAAGGAGACACAATATTTTTATATGGAAAACAACCTCTAGCCCAACTGAGGTGTAAAAACCACGACCTACCACTATAGGATTTCAACGCACTTTCACTAGACGGGCCGAATATGTTACAACTGTAACACACGTGACTTAGTCACACACGTAACTTAGTCTACCCCAAGACCTTCGTTACAAACACTACATAACTTAGTCTACCCCGATACCCTCGTTACAACAACCACGTGTAATGTCTCCCAAGACTTGGACACTCTCTTATTTCACTGATGGAAAAGAGAAAAAGAAAAATACCTTACTTGAATGCTTCTAAACAAGCTGAATGTAAGGTACAATACAATCCCTATTATGCAAATGTTGAAGACTCGATTTAGCACTTGCTTTGAAGGTTTTCTCGCAGAAAATTCAGACTCACAAAGACACTTTTTAACCCTTGGAAAACCTTGAGAAAACCTTGAGGGGAGAAGCGGCTTAAATAGGCATGGTGCATGTGCCGCAAGAGTAGGGGAAAGAGAATTTCACTCCCACTCAGCAACTTAGCAGCTAAGCCCCTAACAATCTCTCCACTTGATATTTTTGCCTTAAAGGATAGGATAAAATCTTTCAAAATTCTTTCAATATTATCTTTTAAGGAAAGAAACCTTTTTGGACTCTACTTCCAAAATCTCTCAATATTTTCTTTGAAGGAAGAAATTTTTTTAGACTCAACTGACACAGGAAAAATTGGTCTTCATTATTTCAAGAAATTCGACAGTCAAAAAATCTTTTTAAAATCTTAAAACTCGTTTTTATCTTTGACGTCAAAACACTGCAGACCTGACTTCTCAGAACTATTCTGAGGCAGTGTTCTAAAGTACTTAAAAATCTTTCAAAGCAAATGCTAAATCAAGAACGTTCTAATTGGCTTATTAACAAGAATGTAAAAATAAAACCAATACTAAGCCTAAGACTCTTGTTATCAGCGAGACTCCTTGCACATGTATCGACTTTAATGCTCTATGCTCATTCGAATTGCTGCAAGTATTTTCTGGATCCTATCTCAACACACAACTCAAGCACAACATATTGACTAGTACATTTGGATTGTTATCATTAAAACCTTACACATTAATTAGGTCAACATATTCTTTTACTGTATTGAAAGCCTTTTCACAAGGCTCATTCCATTTGATATATGAAGTTTTCCTTAATTTCTTAAGCACTGCTTCACAAGTCATCGTTAGCTTTGAAATAAAACAACTAATGAATTGCGTACGCTTGAGGAAACCTCATATTTGCTTTTCCATTTTAGCATATGACATTTTGGTGATGACCTTCATTCTCAGTGGATCGACCGTGATTGCCATTGAGTTAACTATGTGCCTTAAAAGTCTTCCTAGAGTGGCCTCCAAAGTACATTTTTAGGGGTTCAAACGCACCTTATATTTTCGTAGCCTTTTGAAGAATTTGTAAGAACAAGGACGCCGTTCCTAACTCTTTGACTTGATGATCATGTCAGGCAGCAATGTTTGGACCATTCTATTATATGTGGCCCCAGCATTTATTAGGTCAAAAGACATCACATTGAAGCAACAAGGCCTAACTTTGTGATAAAACTAGTTTTTTCTTGATTCTCTTCAGCCATTATAATTTGGTTATTTCTGACATAATCATCAATGATGATAGTTGATCATCAGGTCATATTATTGACTAACAACCAAATATGGAGTAAAGGAGAGTCATCCTTCGGACTTGCCTTGTTTAATTCTCAAAAGCATGTAGAACTATCTATCATTTGTAGGCACTAGAATGATGTTGGCTACCCACTCAGGATAATTGGATAGCGGTAGGAAGCTGATATCTGATCATTTTGTACATCCTCTTTTATTTTGAAAGCCTAGTCGGGCTTCATTTGGCTAAGTTTTTGCATGACATGCTTCTTGTCTGGATATGATGGAATTATACATTGAGCGTATTCGTAGTGTATTTCAACTATATCTTTTAGCAGCTTAGTAAATTGCTCTTCCTTCTTAGGAGGAGCTCCTTCGGTTCTCCATTTGTTCCAACATTTGTTATTTTTCTTTCTACAGGGATAGCAATCTTTTTGTGATTTTGTTCACCATAAATTAAGCATTTTGGGGAGTTAAATTCTTCACTAGTACAAATTCTTCATCAGTATAAACACAAGAACCACACTTGGCAAGACTCATTTTATTGAAAGTTTTAAGTTTTAGTTGAAATTGAATGGAAAAAAGAGGAAGACTCTTACCTGCACATGAAAAAAGGTTTTATCTCAAAAACTAAAGTCTTTATTACGCTCTACAATAAGGTGCTCTGCCCTCTCAATGGTCATCCTGGCTGTTTTCCTCCCGTTATAGGTGTCTATGTCATTTTGGTGCATCACATTTCATCAACATTTGTGATCATCTTCGTATGAACAAAGTCTTGGCCTACCATTGCTAACACCCATCTTGTAGCTTTAGGGTTTCTTTTCTTTGCCCTGAATAACAAGCCAAATAGACTTGGATGGCCTCATAGGCCCTCTCTGTTCTGGACTAAGAATTTTCTTTAAAATACATATCTTCATCTAGAAGTGTGCAATCATGAAAGATCCCAAATCCTATGAGGGCTTCCCCAAGGTGTGGGAATGTATTTTGTTTAAGGGAGTCGATACTAGGATGCACTTTCTCCTTTATTTATGAAAGTTCCATCAAGGGCTAGAAGGGAAGGGGGCATATTATGTGAATAGATTCCCTTGTCTTGTAGATTCTTTCTGTGCTTCTCCGCAGGAATCTTTTGGTGAAGCTACAACGAAATGATGAGCCCAAGGGCTCCCCTTAGGAAGAGGAGTGGATATTCCTAATATTTTCCTTAGATGGGTTTTGGGTAAGTAGCCTATATTTCTTATCGTAAGATTCACCTCTTTATTAGAAAAGAGATCAATGTCAAATAGGACTTCGTCTTCTGAGTCGATGTGGCACATTCGTCGACTACAAAGCCTCGAATTTCCATGTCATAGTCATCATGCTTAACCTGTACCACAAGAGCTTTCTTTTCAATAGTGGTGATTATTGGAGCAACATCTACAGTCATCACAACCCCTTTAACTATCGTTTTTATTTTTTGATGAAAGATGGAGGGCATAACATTTAGGTCATATAAACATGGGTGACCAAGCAGGAAGTTGAAGGTAGCCTGGGTGTCTATAACCTGAATAACTATCTTTCTTTCTATTACCCGAGTTGCTATGTTGAGGGCAATAGCCCCCATGCATTGATTTGTAGAATGCCCTTTCCCACGGTGATAGTTGCAGTGGGCATTGATGTTATGCTTCTCACCCCTTTTTCTAAGGCAGATCGAGTGTGGTCATGATGGTCTTAAGGAGCCTCCAACTTAAACTATTTTAGGCTTCTTTGTGCTTCATTCTTGGTGCAGTGAAGGCCCCATAAAAGCGGCAAGGTTTGGAAGACGCTACTGTATTGACCTCATTTAATACTTTAGCAGTGAAGGTTGTGGCTATCTTCTTATCTTTAAAGAATATTTTATCGCCTCAATATTCATTGTTTGGGCCTATTTACATATCTTTTCTACCAACATCTTGGCATCATTTAATTGTATGAACATGTTAAATGCTAGAAACTATAGGCATTGGTGATAATTGGACCATAGATTTCTAGGAACCATGTGGACTGGTTCTTTCTCCACGAGATCGCTGAGCATCAAGGATCCTATTGCCCTTCAGTGGGCTGAAAAGTCTTACAAACTTTCCTTTTCTACTTCTTTTGAAAGTTCTAAGACATGGAGTTGGTAGGCAGCTCCATATCCTAGGATATGGTGGTAGAAATGTCTTAGTCAAACTTTCCCATGTGCTAATTCCTTGCGTGAGTCAAGAGAATGTAACCAACTACTCACTTTTTCTCATAAGGCGAGAGAGGATACTTGAGGAAAAAAGGCTTTGTCTATACCCTTTAGGGTTCATCATATTGATAAAGTCCTTCAAATTCGATGACTGGTAGCCTAGGAGAGTGAAATTTCATGATTTTGGGAAGTGAAAACATGGCAGGCGATTCCCCTTTTCACATGGATGTGTAACGGGTTGGGTCTACAAATTGATTCCTAAATAGTTGAGAGCTCTACAAGAGTTACTTCAATTTGTTTACCCTTTGATCCATTGGTGATAGATCTTCCTCATGGATGAAATGAATTCAATGGAGACCGAAAAGGGAGTGGGGCTCCCCAAGGCTCAACCCACTATCCTTTTCATGTTCCTTCTACCCTCGGTCCATCCTCTATCGAGGGGAATGCATCATATCAAATTTATCATAGTGATGTTCCATGGTAAAATGTTATAGAATGGAATGGTGCTTCAATTTAACAGAGTCACCAGTACATTCATAAAGGAAATATACAAACCTATAACTTCATAGAAAATACCCAATCTCTTCTCTTAATGAAATCTTTTAAACCGAAGAGACAACCGCAAGACATAGGGTTCGGCTTTCAAGAACTGGAAGGACATTGTAGGATTATAATTCCCAAGGTTTGAAATGAAACTAAATAAATGAATCTCTAGCTATGAATCATGAAAATGGATTCGGGGGTGGGGGGAGGGGAGGTATGATCTAATGGACAATGGAAAACCACCATTAGATTGCCCAGTTCAGTAGCGACTGTAGCATAAATGAGTGTGTTAAAATTTATATCTTTCAATTCCACGCGTTGTTATGAATTAATCTTATTTACAAAGGCATTTGTTAAGAAGGAGTTAAAATTTATATTTTTCAGTTCCATATTTTGAGGTGAATTAATCTTATTTATAAAGGAATTTATCGAGAATGATGCTTTTGGTGGCCACTTGGTAGCACTTCATCCTAAAAGAAATAAAATGTAGAAGAGATGAATAAATTTTGGTGGTCACTTTATTATGAACATTTTTTTTTTTTTTGTATATGAGAATAAAAGCATAAAGCATGTAGTCATGCGGGGTCAAAGAAAAATATATTAGACACAACAAGGATTAAATTAAAAAAAGCAACAAATAGGATTATTCTCTTTAATTTATGGCCCTTAGGACCTATCTCGATCCCAATAGAGTGGCAAAGCAACGGTTCTTGGCTTCCTTTCATCCCAAGTGCGTTACGGAGGATGGGGCTAGTTCTTTTAAACCTAAGAATCCTTTCCGTAAAAGGTTGAAGATTTCAGTAGAGTTTTGCTAGATAGGGAGAAGTAGAGTTTCCTTTAGTGTATACTGAGAGAAAAACAAAGAGTACAGTTTTGCTATGCGACGTCTGTTATTCTAGAGAGAATTAATGAAGTAGACTTTCCTGTAGGTAAAAGTGTTTTTTAGCATAAAGGTTTCATGCATCTAGCTATAATGGTGGCAGGTTGACTTCCCCAAGCAAGAAATAATTCAAGAATATAAATCAAATATTTTTATTCTCAAATATTATACAAAGGGTAAGAATGGGGTTAATGTGTGCATAATCAACTAAATCAAACCTAAATATTGTTTATTGTACCAATCAACAATGTAATCACATGTGATTTTAAGAGTAAGGTGCAAAGTAGGACTAAGCGGGAGTCCCCATGTGGCAAAAACTTGCCGCTTGGTCCAATGACACAATAGATCATGTTGCCGATCCCTATTTTAACTTAAGAGAATTGTTTGTGAACGTTGTATTGCGAGGTAATGCATCATCCCACTGCTTATAATCTTTCTGACTCATACTCAATTTCTCGGGTTTAAGCCCCCACGTTAGCAATTTGTGCAGATCCCGAAGCTTTTTACTCTTTTAGACATTCTTTTCAAAACTTTTGGGGTTTTAAACGCTTTCAAAATTTTTGAAAATTTGTATGCTCTATGAAAAAAGTTTATTTACGGATTGATTATTAGGAGTCTAAACATTTCTGTTGGATTACCCTCAGCAGGTTAGGTAATTACATCATTGGGCGACAATGAACAGGGCATAAAAACTAGAATTCTGCGGACATCAATTTGATGCTTACACTACCGTATTGGTTGCTCAGCTACTCTTTCTCAAACGTCAATTAAAGTCCTCTACACTGATTAATAAGGTCCTCTCTCTCCTTTGAACTTGATGCAATCGATAAACTAGTTAAATTAACAAATCAGAAACAATTCCCCCCCCAAAAAAATAGATGACATAGGTCTACATTGTTTTAGGGTTGATGACCTGATATGAGATGGGGTGATTAAGGTCACTAGGAATCGTCCCAAGTTCATTAGGAATGACTTGATGAGGAAACTAAAATTTGAATGTGAAGAAGTTAGAAAATGGTTGTTTCATCTCACAAAAAATAAAAATGTCAGCTATGACAAAGACAGTGACAGAGAAAGAGATGGGATTCAAAATGGAGATGCACACTTTTGATTAATTATAGGCATTGCAAGTACAAAGAACAGAAAATGCTGTCTTTGTTTAGTTGAATGTAAAGAAAATAATTATCAGCAACTATTTGGAAAAAGTCCCCGAAGAAACACTTCAAAATGTTGTGCTTTGCTGCTTAGGCTTCAAACATATTTCCTTCTTTTTCCCTTGTACATTTTATTTGATCCAACAAAGAGAAAAATAATCACTTTCTTCCTTCTTTTTCCTTCTTAGTTCTTTTCCCTCCTAATTTTCTTTTCATCATTTATCTAATTTCTAAACCGGGCCTATGAAATTGGTATGAGTCAAGGTTAAGAGATGAAATCCTTTTGGAAATGATTGTACGATTTATTAGGAATTATTCAACATACATGAAGGAATATGGGCAAGTATAAGATACAAAGAACTAATACAAAGACTAATGTTGGATATGTAAGATTGGGATGACTTAAGTCTATACAGTATGGATTTTAGACTGTGAGTCTAACAAACTATTATGAAAAGAATACATAATGAAAACAAGCAAAATAATGGTTTTGATCATAGCCAAGGAGACATTATAATTGCAAAAGAACCTATTTGGATGTAAATTGATCGAAAATGAGTTATATGTACTTATCTTTATGAAGTGTCTAGAATGCTTGATCATTAGCAACTTTTAAAAAAAATACTACCCCCTTTTCATTTGAATAGAAAAAGAGCAAAAGAACGTCCCAATTAAATAAAGAAAAATTATTATAGGACATGTTTCTATTTTGCAGGTCATTCAACAATGGATTTTGTTTGTCATGCCTGAAGCTACTGGGTATTATATCCAAAAAGAGATATCCTTTTATACTGTACCATTGTAATTAGTTTAAAAGCATCTCCTTAGAAATGAAACATTCAAATAGAGTTGATACAAGAAGAGTCAATTGTTGTTGAAAAGAAGAGGACTATTCATATTTATTACTGTTAGACTTCAATAAAGAAAATAAATAAAGAACAACCTTTAGTAATGAAGTCAAAAGAAAAGTAATTAAGAACTCTTACCACTAAGAATTGAGAAATGTTAAACCTAGTCACATGGAAAAATGAGGAAAAGAAGTAGAAATATTGAAAATTGTTTAAAACAGAGAAAGAGAAGACAATGAAAATTTATAATAGTCAACTCTAAGGGATGCAAATATTAATAAAGAGCCTTTGTTTGTAAGTGTTAACACGTTACACATCAACAAAGAAATGAAGTTATATGTGAAAGTTAAAGAGAACCAAAGAAGCAAAATGATAAGGGATTTCTTAGCCCCAATTATAACTGTACGTCACCTTAGAGGGCGAGTAGGGTGACTAATGAAAATTTTGTACTGAAAATCTCTTGACGCTAACAGAAATGATGATGCAAAATTAAATTAGAGACTCTAAGAAAGCAGTCAGTCATGGTGCTTAGAGACTATGAGTCGTGCAACAAAATAAAGAGAGACAAAGTGTTATGTTTGTTTACAAAGTTAATCTTACCAATGGACTACATCTCCGCCTATGATTACCTTTTAGGATTTAACTAGTTATGTTTATGTTGATTTGGGATCTACTTAGTAAGTACACCCTGACACCTCTAATGTTAAAGTTTTCGACAGGCACTCTGGCAAACTTTATACACTTAGCAAGAGCACCTCAACTTCTCCACTATAATCGGAGTTTCCTATATGCTCTATAGCAAGCTTTATCACTCGTCACAATAACCCCTCCGTCAATATGTTAATTATTATAATCAGAATTTTCATCAAACACTTCAACAAGGTTGATAGCTTGTCATAAGAACCTCCGTAAGTCTTTGATCACATATTAGATTTTTCTAATCTCATCAACAAACTGGACTTGACCTCCCATTAGCTCCATTTACAGCTGTGTCTAAAACACTCACCAATGATTGGACTTCTCTTACTTTCAGGCACCTACTCAAAGGCCAACAATACAGTGTCTATTTTTTTTTTGTTCAAACGATGGGCTAAGCCCCAACGTATTTATTATTAATGACGTATAATGCGCGACCAAGATACACCAGAGGAACCCTTTAATAAGATAGTTCAAACAGGGTCGGGCAGATCATTAAAGCAGATGATAGGCACAGATTGCGCCATGCCTAAGTTAGCAAGGTGGTCCTTTACCCTATTGGCCTCCCTGTAATACTGTTCGAGTTTGACTTTCCAAGTTGTACGCCGCATGAGCTCTTTGCATTCTTTCACAATATAGTAATATAGCTTGCTTGCACTGGTAGTGGCCTTCACTTTGTTAACAACTTTCTCCGAGTCCATGTGGACAAGTAGGTGCGCAATGCCCAACTCCCAAGCCAACCTTAGCCCGTGAAGAAGGGCCAGGAGTTCCGCCTTGACCGATGAGCATATTCTAAAATTTACAAAAAAACCCTTTCTCCAGTTTCCCCCGTGTCCTCTGATCACCCCACCTCCACCAGCAGGGCCCGAGTTTCCGTGAGACACCCCATCAACATTCAGCAGACTCCATTCTGGGAAGGGCTAATCCATCGTAATAGTTTCCCAACTCTGGGATTTGATTTTGCTGGTTGAGTGCCGTGCATTGCTTGGACAATTTCTTTACTTCGGTCCAGTACAAACTCCCAGGGACGTAGGGGTCTCCTATCCAAGTTAGTAAAACTTTTTTGGTTTTGCCATTTCCACAACCACCAAGTAGTCACTGCGAATGTCGTTGGCCAGTTCGGTTTCCACAGATGCGTGGAATCGAGGTTGAGAGATATCCAGTCCCATAGAGGAAGTGGAAAAAAGCTTGTTTGGTGTCGGGGTGGAACTAGCCGGCTCCACAAGGCTCGGGCTTGGTCACAGTCACGTAGAAGATGCAAGGAAGTTTTAGTCATGCCCGCGCATTCATTGCTAAAAGGATCAGATGCTAGCTTACGAACAAAGCGATTATAATTAGTCATGATATGATCGAGCGTAACAATCCAGAGGAAAAATCTTATGCGTTGGGGAATTTTAGCACTCCATATTTTACGCCATAGCGGGATCACTTCCTCGATGATATTAGCCCCGAATTTGTGCAAGGACTGATTTTACCGAAAACGCCCTGTCAGATGAGCTCCTCCAGCTGAGGTGATCTTCATTCTCCTCTGCAGACCCTATTTCAAAGGAGTCCAACAATTTCAATGCTTCTTCTCGGAGGAGGTCCCTCAGTAGTTCTCGTTTCCATCCCCGATTGCTATCCCACATCTCGGCAACGCTAGCATCCTCATTGTCCGATGGTGGTGGCTGTATACAGCGTTTAATAAGTGGTTCTTCGGTGGCCCAGTTGTGACACCAGAAGAGGTTCCATTTACCATTTCCAATCTTAGACTTCACTCCCATTCGGATAAATTTGGCATTGTCGATAATGCCTCGCCAAGCATTAGATGCACCTGTTTTTGGTGCAAACATATCAATGTCACTTCGTCCAGCACAGTATTTGGCTCTCATAATCTTAGACCGTAGCTTATCACGCTCTGTTAGTACTCTCCATCCAAGCTTGGGGAAAAAAAACACTGTTCATTTATCACATGGACCGGAAGCCCAACCCTCGAGCGTCTTTACTTTTGGTGATTTGGTCCCACGAGACTAGGTGAACACCTCGTCTATTTTCAGTGTTCACCTCGTCTATTTTCAGTTCCTCCTCGTAAGAACTGCCTGGTCTTGCGATCGATCTCGCCACAGATGGACCGAGGAATTTTGGCCGTTTGCATAACGTAATATGGGATAGAACAAGTAGATTGCACCACTGTTGCTCGGCCAGCAAGAGAGAGGGCTTTTGATCTCCACCCAGCTAGTCGTCTGTCAACTCTATCTAAAACCCCTCTAAATATTTGAGTTGCACCCTACCATTGATGGTTGGCATCCCAAGGTAACGTCCCAGATCCTCCGTAATAGGAACGTCCAATGCAGCGCGGATTTGTTAGCTTAGGGCACTGTTCGTGTTGCTGGAGAAGAATACCATGGATTTATGGAAGCTCACTTTTTGGCTTGAAGCTTCAAAGAAACGGGTAAGGCATTCTTCTATAATTCGGGCCTGATCCAACGAGGCTTCCCCAAATAAAACAAGATCATAGGTGAAGAAAAGATTGGTGAGAGCAGGGCCACCTCTACTAACAAAGACAGGCTTCCATTGACCTTGGGTAATCGAATCCTCAATAAGATGGGTGAGTCATTTGATGCATAGGACAAATAGGTATGGTGATAGTGGATCACCTTGTCGGACTCCTCTCGATGGCGTGAACTCAGGTGTGTGTTCACCATTCTAAAGGACGCTAAATTTCTTAGAGGATAAGTAGTTAAGAATTACCTCAAACATGTTCTGGGGGAATCGTACCTTGATTAAGGTTTCTCGAATGAAAGGCCATCGCAACCTATCATATGCCTTCTCTAGGTCGAGCTTGATTGCCATATAACCCATAGTGCTCATTTTGCGACGCATAGTGATAAACAAGGTTTTGTTTTTGACAAAGTTTTCTTTTGTTTGTTTATTTCTTTCGTTGACATATTTAGAGTAGGATTATGATTTGTATTAAAGTAGGATTAGTTGGTTAAGAATTCTAGCATCCAAAGAAGTAAGGCCATAGCTGCCTAACTTTGGTATATATATATGGCTATGTATTACGTGAATGAGCAGAGAATAAGAATTACAATTTCAATCACAAAGCTCTTTAATTTTATCATGGTATCAGAGCTTTAGGTCTACGAAGTCATGGCTAAAAAATTCGTTCTTGATAATACCTCACCCTATTACGTTCATCCTTCAGAAGGGTCAGGTATATCAATTGCGGCAGTAGTATTCAATGGAGAAAATTACGATCTTCGGGAGAAAGCGGTTACCACAGATCTTCGATCAAAGAACAAGTTCGGATTTGTTGATGGATCCTTCACCCTCAAGGCTGACGCAGAGCAAGCCGAAAAGGATGCTTGGATGATGGTAAATTCTACTATATGTTCGTGGTTATTAAACGTTACTGATCCAAAGTTACGATCCACCATACCCTATACCCATGTTGCTAGAACTATGTGGGATGACATCAAGAAAAGGTATGGTTCCTCAGACATTCCTAAGAAACATAGTTTAAAAACTAAAATCGCAAACTGCAAACAAGGGAAAGGAATGTCTGTGGTTGATTACTATTCCGAACTTGTAGGATATTGGAATGAACTAGATGGCGTAGCTAAGCGTAATTTTTGCAATTGCGGAAAGTGTGAATGTAAAGATCTTTGGCCTAATATTATCAAGGAAGCCGAAGAAGAGAAAGCACACCAATTTTTAATGGGCTTAGATGATGATAAATATAGTACTGTTCGAGGTCATATTCTGGCTATGGACCCTTTCCCCGATCTTGATCGTATTTATAATATAGTTAGATAAGAAGAACATCATAAATGATACATGATTGAGCGTGATGGCAAGCCCAAACTCGTGGCGGCAGCCCTTGCCGTGAATGCTAAACAACCAGGCCGAAGTGGTGAGCGTCCAGTGTCTGCTCACTGTGGGAAGATAGGACACGAGGAGGCTGGCTGCTATGACATTATTGGCTACCCCTCTAACTGGAACAGCAGGGGAAGGGGGCGAGCAGGTCGCGGCGGCAGAGTAAGTCGTGGTGGACGCTGGAGCAGTGCAGGGTCTGGCCGTGAAGGTGGACGCTCTAGTGGACGAGAGTATGCAGCAGCGACCTATACTAATGTAGGCCATCCACATCGCTATACTGATCTGGTGACAGACAGAGAAGGGACAACAGTGACCACGCAGACAACTCAGGCAGTAAGTTCAGCACTTTCTAACTTGACAAATGAACAAGTGCAGCGGCTGCTCAGTCCCATTGAGGTCCCAAAAGGAAGTGAAAAATTATCAGGTAATCCCAAACCACCTTGGTTGATAGATAGTGGGGCTTCAACACATATGTCTAGTGAGGAAAATCTGCTGAGAAATATCGAAAATATTGGCCCGGTAGTAGTAGATTTGCCAAACGGAGAAAAGACGGTTGCGAATAAGCAAGGGACGATAATTTTGGACAAGGGTTTGAAATTGCATAAGACTTTATGTGTTCCTTCTTTGAGATGCAACTTAATATCCGTATCTCGTATTTGTAAGGATTTAAATTGTACTGTCACTTTTGATAAAAAGTCTTGTATTGTGCAGGACCACACTATGAGGACTCCGATTGGTATGGGTGAAGAGCAAGATGGGGTTTACTACTATAAACAAGCACCTAAGCAAATACAAGTTCATGCCGTTAGGATCGGGCATTTGTGGCACCAACGGATGGGACATCCTTCAAAGGAAGTCATGCTTCTACTAAATGGTCATTTACGTTACTCTGGTGTAGTTCAAGACAATAATGATGTTTGTGAGATTTGTTTAAGGGTAAAGCAAACTAGAAACCCCTTTCCTTTGAGTGAAAGTAAAGCTAAAAATTTATTTGAAATAATTCATTGTGATATATGGGGACCATATAGGGTTTCATCTTTGTGTGGATCTCATTATTTTCTTACTATCGTTGATGATTATAGTAGAAGCGTTTGGGTTTATTTAATAAAGGAGAAAAGTGAAACAGAAAAGTGTTTAAAGGTTTTTGTTTCTTTGGTTAAGACTCAATTTGGGAAGGAGGTAAAAATCATTAGGAGTGATAACGGTTTAGAATTCAAATCCAAACCCATAAGGGAGTTCTATGAAGAACATGGAATTATTATCAAACCAGTTGTGTGGACACACCGCAGCAGAATGGCCGTGTAGAAAGGAAACACAGACATCTTTTAGAAGTTGCAAGGGCCTTGAGATTTCATGCAAACTTGCCTCTTAAGTTTTGGGGAGAATGTGTACGAACTGCAGCTTACTTGATAAATAGGACCCCTCAGTAAGTTATTGAGCGGAAAAACCCCCTATGAGTTGGTCTATGAAAATAAACCCAACTATGATTTCATCAAGGTGTTTGGATGCTTGAGTTTTGCTCAAATTAGAAGTGGGGATAAATTTGCTTCTAGAAGTAGGAGGTGTGTTTTTATTGGATATTGTTTTAAAAAGAAGAGTTGGAAATTATATGATTTGGAAAATCATAAAGTTTTTGAAAGTAGAGATGGGAAGTTTTATGAAGACAATTTTCCATTCAAGGATGATGCTTTGGTGTCAAGTTATAAAGAGGGCAATGAAAATTCTTTAGAAAATATAATATGTATGGATGCAGATTTTGGTATATGTACTGGACAGGGGGAGCCTCGAGAAGCCCAACCCACACCACAGCAATGTTCTGCAGATGCTAGTCCATTAGCCGGCCCAACAGAGCAAAGCCCAATGCCCCATGGACAGACGTCTGGACAGGCGCCTCCTGGTTCAGCTGGGGCCAGTTCCGAAAATGGGCCAGATTCAGCAGTCTCAACCGAGCCAAGCAGTCCCGAAAATAGTTCACATCCAATACGAAGATCGCAACGTCAACATCGACCACCCGGGCATTTGAATCAGTTTATTTGCTACAGTGCTAATATTAAAAACCCCATCTCAGCTCTCACATCAGACCATGAGGAGTTCTCAGGTACGTCCTACCCTTTACATCATTATGTGACATGTAACAATTTTTCTCCTTCCCATCAACGTTTTCTTGCTGCTATTATGAAAGTCGACGAGCCAAAATTTTATCATGAAGCAGCAAAAGATGTCAAATGGAGAGAGGCTATGACTGAGGAGATAGAGGCTCTTGCTAAAACTGGTACTTGGGAAATTGTAGATTTGCCTCCAGGTAAGAATCCAATTGGTTGCAAATGGGTTTACCGGGTTAAGTATAATTCAGATGGTTCTGTTCAGCGTTACAAAGCGCGACTAGTCATACGAGGAGATCATCAGGAGGAAGGTATAGACTATACTGAAACCTTTGCTCCTGTCGCAAAAATGACTAGTGTAAGATGTTTTCTTTCTGTAGCTATTGCAAACGGTTAGGAATTACATCAGCTTGATGTTAATAATGCTTTTCTTCATGGTGATCTAGATAAGGAAGTCTATATAAAATTGCCACCTGGATATACTGCCTCTGCATCTAACAAAGTGTGCAGACTGAAAAAGTCTCTATATGGTTTGAAACAAGCTCCAAGGCAATGGTTTGCAAAGCTCTCGTCAAAGCTTAGTGAATATGGTTT
Organism: Carnegiea gigantea; assembly: GCA_029747015.1. Lineage (NCBI taxonomy): Eukaryota > Viridiplantae > Streptophyta > Magnoliopsida > Caryophyllales > Cactaceae > Carnegiea > Carnegiea gigantea. The sequence goes on from JAKOGI010000281.1 coordinate 145,536, forward strand.
TGTAAAGTCTTATGCAGATTATTCTTTGTTCACTTATCGTCAGGGGCAGGTGTTTATGGCACTTATAGTTTATGTTGACGATATTGTTATCGCTACTAACAATTCTCAAGCATGCCAAAAATTTAAAGAATATCTCAACCATTGCTTCAGTATAAAAGATTTAGGGTCTCTAAAATATTTTTTGGGTATTGAGGTGGCAACAGGACCTAAAGGCAAATATGCGTTAGAAATTGTTGATGACTGTGGTTTATTAGGAGCTAAGCCTACTGATTTTCCTATGGAGCAAAATCATAAACTTGCTCTTGCGAAGGGCAAAGATTTGGACGACCCAACTGCTTACAGGCGCCTTGTAGGCCGGTTAATTTATTTGACAATCACAAGGCCGGATCTTATATATGCCATACACATTTTGTCTCAATTCATGCAGACACCAAAAGAAGAACATATGGAAGCTGCCCGAAGGGTTGCTCGTTATATAAAAGGTACTGCAGGTCAAGGACTTCTGTTATCAAGGGATTCCAATCTCAAATTAGTAGGCTACTGTGATTCAGATTGGGGAGCATACCCTACAACAAGAAAGTCTCTAACAGGCTACTTCATCAAGCTTGGAAATTCTCCTATTTCATGGAAGACCAAAAAGTAAAATACAGTTTCTAGATCATCAGCTGAAGCAGAATATCGGTCTCTTGCAGAAGCCACTAGCGAGATTATTTGGCTCCGTTCTTTTCTAGCATATCTAGGCGTCTTCATCAATGATCCTACTCCTCTATTTTGTGACAATCAATCCGCTTTACATATTGCCAACAATCCAATTTTTCATGAAAGGACAAAACACATTGAATTGGATTGTCATTTTGTTCGAGAAAAGTTCGAAGCTGGATTATTGAAGTTCTCCAAAATCTCCTCACACCAACAACCTGTAGACATGTTCACTAAAGCTCTTGGTCGTGCTCAATTTCAATTTCTCAAATCCAAGTTGGGCATTATTAACATACATGCTCCAACTTGAGGGGGAGTGATAAACAAGGTTTTGTTTTTGACAAAGTTTTCTTTTGCTTGTTTATTTCTTTCGTTGACATATTTAGAGTAGGATTATGATTTGTATTAAAGTAGGATTAGTTGGTTAAGAATTCTAGCATCCAAAGAAGTAAGGCCATAGCTGCCTAACTTTGGTATATATATATATGGCTATGTATTATGTGAATGAGCAGAGAATAAGAATTACAATTTCAATCACAAAGTTCTTTAATTTTATCACATAGTATGAAGCATTTCTTGCACAATAACAATACTGTCTGTAATTTGTCGTCTTGGAATGAAACTGCATTGTGTCGAAGCTATGAGTTTCTCCACGATAGACGTCATTCTATTAACAATCACCTTAGTGATGACTTTGTATGCCACATTGCATAGTCCTATAGGTCTTAATTGTGTGACTGCTTGGGAGTTTTCAACCTTAGGAATGAGGACCAAAAAAGTCTCGTTTAAGCTCTCCAGAAATGTGCAGCCATTCAGTACATCAAGGACCAAACTGATGAGGCTAGGACCTATAAGCTCCCAGTTATTTTGATAGAACAGGGCTTGGCGACCATCTGGTCCTAGGGCTTTATAGGCTCCTATGTCAAATACAGCTTGTTTAACTTCACTGCCCATATAAGGTTTAGTGAGTATATCAGCCTCACTTTGCTCCAGCGTACAGAAGCAATTACAAGACATTAAGAAGGGCGCATATTGTGGGCAATCGTCCATGTAGAGGTCCTTCAAGTATCCACGAACCATATTCTTGACCTCATTCGGTTCTTAGTACTCCAGTTACCCTATGTATCTTGGAGGCCTTCCAGGCGATTCATCCTTCTTCAGACTTTCCACTATGGTAGAATCGCGTGTTCCTGTCTCCGTCGCATATAACCTCCTCGCGCGACTTTTGAAACTAGAAACTCTTGATTTGGGAGAGCACCTCATCAAGGTCTTTGTGGAGAGCGATGTTTCAGTTGTAGAAGAAATCTGTTGCATCCCGTGGCAAGCTTTTGCTGTACCCCTTCGAGTTGCGCCCATATCTCTTTTTTGCGGGTGAATAGATTTCCAAACACCCGTTTATTCCAATCGTCTAACGCCTCGGCTAGGTGATGGAGTTGCGGATACAAAGGCTGAGTGTGCTTCCAGTGATATTTCAAGATTTGTTCAAAGTTGCATGAGATAGCCAAGCTGCCTGGAAACGGATGGGTCTCTTGGTATGTGTTATCTGACCAAAGCCCGTAGTAGAGAGTAGGAGTGGGCAGTGATTGGACTAATTTTAGAGAAGATGACGAATTCCCGCTTCAGCAAAATTAGACCTCCATTGGACGTTGCATAGTCCTCTGTCTAGTCTTGCGTACTTGCGAGTTTTGGGGGTTAATCCTTTGGCCCAAGTAAATTGAGGGCTGGAGAACCCAAGATTAAGGAAGCCACTGTTTTCGATCTAGTAATTAAATTTGAGGCACCGACGAGCTAAGCCGGCTTCACAGTTCACGCGTTCCTCCATAGATTTTGTGTCATTGAAGTCACCAACAAGCAGCCAAGGGATGGAATTGTTGTGATTGAAGTTGCTAATGTCTTCCCAGAGGCTATTCCGAATTTGTTCATCTGAGCATCCATATATAGCTGACAGTAGCCAAACGGGGTCGCTGCTCACATGGACCTCAAAGGTGGCATATTGAGATGAAATGCAATTATATTTATTGTCACTGAGTCACGACGCCAAAGGACCCAGATACCTCCTCGAAACCCCTCAGCTTCGATCCTGTGTACACCATCGAAGTTAATTTTTCGACATATTTCATTAGCCAACTACCCATTAATCTTAGTTTCTACCAAAATTATGATTTTGGGATCATGCTTCCAAATCATTTCTCTCAGGATGAACAAGAAGTTGCGATTAGTCACTCCTTGAACGTTCCACATCAAGATGTATAGATTGGACCAATTACGGGTACGATCCATAATGTTCGGGGTAAATTGGGCTTCAAAGGCCCATGCTAAAATCCAGAACCCCTTTCAACGTGGGGACTCAGCCAAGGAAGTGATGTTGCTTGGCTTTGGATTGCATTACCAGGTGTCTCGCAACATATGTCATCCGCATTTTGGTTTATAGATTCACATGGTCGATCATTTCCCAGGTTCATCGTATTAGGTAGATCTCTTGGGTGAAGCGGCAGTAGGTGGTTAGAAAGCCCATTTTGTGGGTTCATAACCACCGGACTAGTCCCCAGTATTGATGATGTGGGGTTGTATATTCGGTGAGTTAGAGGGTGGTGTTTGGCCGGTATCATCAAAGGCTCTGTCGACCTTTGGGGTTGAGGTCGGGCTACATTTTACTTTCGGCTTGACGTAGCTTGTGGTTGGGCTTTGGATAACAGCAATGGGCGTGGCCTGGAAGTGTTGGCATTTGTTGGGCGGGTGCCTTGAGCACTTATGCGTAGACCTGTCAAAAATTGATCCGACCGGAAAACCCGACCCAAACCCGCCCGAAAGTTTTGGGTTTTGAGCACGATTTTCTCGAACCGAATCCGAAATAAACCGAACTCGAAAAACTCGTAAATTTTTGGGTCAGACCCGACCCGAACCCGAACCCGCCCGCTCGACCCGAATATTATATACTTACTTTTTATTTTCTATAATTTTTCCTCTTAACAATAATGGTTTTTGTTTATAACGAATCATTTAGAAAAACGTTATATAATTCCCACATTCCTTCACAAATTAGACAATGGTTCTCTTTTTTTCCAATATAACAGCGTCATATACAACTTATAAATGGTACAATTTTTGAAAATGGCCATGAAACAACTCTAATATTAAGAAAAACAATTTAGACTTAAATAAGTCTTGAAAATGTGCGAGTCATACCATTATATTCTTCGTAAAATGAATACGCCTCATCGCATTTTAAATAAGATTATTCTATAATAATCTAAAATTTTGATTTTATAATTAATAGATAGTTATAATATATTACGCGTATATAATATTCTTTCATTTGGATTCCTTCTAATTGGTCTTAAATCTAATGCAATGTTAGGCAATGGACCAACTTGTGTTCGTGTTAGGATCGATGCACTAATAAAATATGCCTTATTAGGTAATGCTAAGTTAATTAACGAAACATCAAATTATTAAATAAGCTATTAACAAACCGAACCGCTCCGACTCGTTAACATGCTTTAGATGGGCCGATCCATGAATGACCCAACCAATTATTAATATTTTAATATATGGGTCATCCCATCCAAACGTGATTCATTGTACACCTACACATGAAATTCATATATCATGTTGAAAAGTTTGAATATTTTTGATGTTCTTTGAAAAAATTATAATTACAATGCTTGTTCATTAAATGATGACAATTTTAAGTAATAAATATGCCGAATTTTTGGTTTTGACAAAAAAGAAATAATTCATTAAAAAGGCGATTCAAACCCGTTGGGTTGATCCGAAACCCGTAAAACTGAAATACGCCCGCTCATATTTTACCCAAACCCGAAATACACCCGACCCGTATTTTACCCGAACCCATATACACCCGACTCATATTTGACCTGTCCGTCCGAATTGACAGGTCTACTTATGCGTGAGTCCTGTTTGTTAGCTTGCTTGTGTTTGATTCTCCATTTTGGGCTGCATGTTGGTCTAGGCCCATGTTGACATCGACCCCACTGGCCGCCTTATTAGATTTAGTGGCAATAAATGTGTTCTGCTCGTGGGGATTCTACCGGGAGAGATTATTCTCAAAAATTGCATGTCTCTATCACCCCACTATCTTCACCCAAATTTCCTTCCTTTTCTACCATATTTGGGCAGTGGCGCGTATCTTCCTCCATATCCGCAGTTTCCTCGTCAGATAGGGAGTCATCCTCTCGGTTACCGCCCAGAATTTCATACCTTGACCCATTTTGCTGACGTGTAATGGTCCGTGGGCTGGCTCTAGTCCCTCGAGTAACATTTTCCATTTGTCTCCTTGTATGTCCTGGGCCTTCCTCTTCTCTAACTTGGTTCTGATCATGAACACCAGTGTGATGTTTCTCCTTTGTACCAGCAACATTAGGTTTTGTCGTGGTTTCTTGACTAACATCCATGACCCATATTCTTCCATATATTTTGGAAGATCAATGGGAACAATAGTAGTTTGATCTTAATGCTCTGCAACCTTGCCACTGGTTTCTTCCTTTTCGTGGGGAAAGATTGGGCTGGATGCCTCTTTATGTCCTACCTTTCCACATTTGAAGCATATCAATCGTAATCCCTCATATTGGATACGCCAAACTCTTCCATGCAGTTGGAACTTTGATAGGAGAGGTTTAGCTAAGTCGACTTTGTTAGTGGGTTAGAGTGGCCAACGGCCACTAAGCTAAAATGTAGGGATCCTTGAGGGATTTTAGGGGGCCATTTTTAGTAAGTGGTTATGGCTAAGTGCCATATAAATACCCCCAATCTGTTTGTCAGGAAGATAACAATTGCATACAAAATTACAGTGTTTTTAACACTCTCATTACTCTCCCTCTCTATCTAAATGTGTGAGTGATTGTATGTCACTTGGTTGGGTTTGAGACGTGGTCATTCTACCGGGGCTCTAGTAGCCACCGGGATACAATTCGTGGAGCAAAAGACATCAAAGAGATCAGTTCGTTTCCGCCTATTTAGGTACGTCCTAAATCCTTAAGTCTACTAACAGTGGTATCAGAGCCTAATTTGATGTTTTTGCTCTCGATAGTTTAAGAAAAAGCATGTATAATTTATTTGTTAAAACTATGCATGCAAAGTCGAGTGGTTTTTCGAATTTCAGACCCTCGCCCATTTGACCCTTGACCGAATGATAATAAAAAAAAAGGGAAGAATAGTTTTAAACGTACCATCAGCCGCCGCCATAGCCGACCCAAAGAGGTGGCGCGTAGGTTGCACGCGCCGCCGAGAGAGATCCTTTTTCTCTCTTTCCTCTTCAATTTACCCTCCACGACCCTCGATTTACCGGCCGAACCGCATAAAACCTCCGACCGCCCAGACATGGCAGCGCGTGTGTTGCACGCGCCACCGCCTGAGTGGCGCGTTGCGCGCGTACCGCGTACTGACGGGACCACGGCCGGCCGATCTATGTGATAGTGCCGGTGGTTTGAACGTAGGGCGACTAGAGAGAGAGATCGAGGAGTTTTTTTTTAAGAGGGTGGTGGCGGCGGGTTTTCCTCATTTGGCTTTTTTTTTGGGGGTTGTGGTACCGGAAAAAGACCGGGAAGACCAGCAGGCCGGTGGACGCCGGGCTTGGTGCTCGGAATCCATGGCGGCCGGGCCTTCCCAGGCCTTTTTCCAGCACGAATCAAAAATCAAGGGTCGACGGGCAGAAAAAGGGACGCGGGCTGGGTGCTCGGTTCCCATGGCAGCCGTGCCCTCACCTGGTTCTGTCCATGGCGGCTGGCCGGAGCATCGATAGGTGAGGAGTTTAGAGAGAGAGAGAAAGTAAGGGGAAGGACATGTGAAGAGGATGAAGAAGGAGAAGCCTCGAGAATGCCTGGGCCTGATGACTCCCTCCTCCTTAAAACCTCCCCTTTATTTAAAAAAAAATATATATATATTATATATATATATATATATATATATATATATAATAATATATATATATATATATATATATATATAGGGGTCTCATTATTATAAACTTGTGTAGTTTAAACTCATGCTTAGCCTCGGAAAAATATAATAATGTGTTTATTTTATTTGGGCAAAAGCTGTATGGTTATCTGATTGTATCGTTTTATACATGCCTGGTAAAATGTTTTAACACGTGAATGGGTTTCATGTATGTAAACTTGTAAAGATAAATTCATGTGAACTTATGGCATGTAAACTGATACGATACGTATATATATCGCTCTGTGTTCGATTAATATATGAAAGATTAGTTCTTTCTCATTTAAACATAAATAAATGTGTTTTATGTTGTGTTTGTGCAAATATGCTTTGCATAAATTCTAAAACGTCTATGTGATGATAAGGTATGGAATGTTAATGTGATTAAACATTGTATCCATGAAAATGTGTTTATTATGGATTATTAATAATCAAAATATCTCAAATCTTGATTCATGGAATATGTGATGATTATGAGCTTAGCGAAATTTTCGAACATATAATATGAGTTATAGCCTTTAGATATTTTTTGATTATGTACAAGATATGCCTAATGTCCATTTTTCTTAAATTGTAGATATGGCTTCTAAGACCTCTATGATTGGTGAGTTGACCACCAATGAGAAGTTGGATGGGTCCAACTATGACATGTAGCGCCGGAAGATTCAGTTTCTTCTGGAAGAATGTGAAGTGTTAGAATACCTCACAACCACAATGTCCGCACCCTTGACTAGAGACAAGGACGACAAGGATATTACTCATACTGATGAGTATAAAGCCAACTTGGTTGCGTACCAAGATTGGTGCAAAAAGGACCGTAAGGTGCATTATACTATGCTTTTCTGCATGCATAACGACCTTATAGGTGAGTTTGAAATTTATCCCACTGCTAAGGAAACGTGGGATAATATCCGCTTCAGGTACGGTCAAACTTCGAAAATGAGACTTTGTGCGTTGCATATTAAGTGGATGACATCACGATAGACTCGAACCGAAGTATAACCGAGCATGTGCGAACTTTGCAAGCCATGCTACGCGACCTGAAAGCTGCTGGTGTGGACATTTCCGAACGCAAACAGCGGACGAATGTGCTTCGTGCACTTCCCGCTGGGGACGAAAAATGGAAACCGTTCATCACCATAATGACTCACAACGAGAGCATCAAAACTTTCGCCGACATCACCAAACACATTGAGCTGGAAGATGAGCGCTTGAAGGCCTATGCTCCTCCCCCTATAGCTTTAGTGGCTAGGGTGGATAAGCCTAAGGGCAACAAGTTTAGACGAGGGAAGAAGAAGAATCTTCATCCCTCCAAGAAACTTGGCCCTAGAGGTGTATTGCTAAGAAGCAATCAAAGGCCAAGCGTAAGGTGACGGATAAAATGGCACGAGTGATGTGCTATAACTGCAGGAAGAAGGGCCATTTTGCTCGGGAGTGTCCCGAGCCTGCTCAGGTGCCTTCTTTATTTCCTACCGTTAAACTACTTGTATGTTCCCATGCATTCGTTGCTAAATCCTTTCCTAATTGGATTGTAGATTCGGGAGCAAGCAAGCACATAGTTCGGGATCGAGTTGGGTTTGTAGACTTTCACCCTTGTCCGGTGGGGTTGCAAACTGTGACACTTGGAAATGGCACTGCAGAGGACGTTCTAGGAGTTAGAACGTATCGGCTTAAGTTGCGTGGAGGGAATTCGTTACTTCTTCACGACACTCTCTATGCACCTAGAGTCCGATGTTCCTTAGTGTCTTATGTCTCATTAATGAAATTAGGTTTCCAGTTTGTTTCTTGTATTGACGGTTTAGACATTTTTTACAGTGGCAATTTGTTTGGCCACGCATCTTTAGCAGATGATTTCCTTGTTTTGGACTTGGATAATGAATATTACAGCAATAATACATCTTCTGTTTTTGTGTCATCTGTTGATTCAGACCATGATTCTGTTGTTTGGCATGCTAGACTTGGCCATGTTAGCCAAGAAAGAATGACTAGACTTGCTAAAGAAGGTCTATTAGGATCACTTACTAAAGTTAGGCTGCCTAAATGTGAACCTTGTTTAGCTGGCAAAGCAACCAAGAAACCTTTTGGTAAGGCTTCTAGGGCGCTTGGTACCTTAGACCTCATTCACTCCGACATTTGTGGACCTATGAATGTAAAGGCACGTAATGGTGCCATTTACTTCCTCACTTTAATTGACGATTACTCAAGATACGGATATGTTTATCTGTTATCACATCGTCATGAAGCTTTAGATGTGTTCAAACGCTTCGTAGCAGAGGTGGAAACCAAGTTGGATCGAAGAGTTAAGACTCTTCGGACCGACCGTGGTCACGAATACCTCTCTGATATGTTCAAGGGTTTCTGTGAGAAAAAGGGTATAGTTAGACATCTTGCGATTCCTTACACTTCACAACAAAATGGTGTTGCTGAGCGTAGGAATCGTACATTACTTGACATGGTCAGGTCCATGATGGCTAAGCTAATCTCCCAATTAAATTTTGGGGTGATGCATTGCTTTCAGCAACTTACATTTTAAACCGAGTACCCAGTAAGAGCGTTTCGACTACTCCATATGAGTTATGGAACGATAGGAAACCTCTTTTAGACCATCTACGACCATGGGGGTCGGCAGGGTATGTGCATAACCCGACTCATAGATATGGCAAACTTGGTCCAAGAGCCACCAAGATGGTCTTTATTAGATACCCTGAACATTCAAAAGGTTATGTGATGTACGGAGAACATCCTGGTGGCGGCATGAAGGAAATTGATTCCCGAAATGTCGACTTTCTTGAAGATGAGTTCCCAACTATTGGTGAAGTCAAACAGGACTTACAGTTGTATGAGTTACAACCAAATCTATCTCTCGGTGAAGGGGATGATATGTATACTAACCGTATCACCGAGGATAGGGAATTTTTCCCTGATGCTGGAGATAGTGGGAGTATACCCATTATTCCTACTGAAGGGGGCTTGTCTGCTCAGGATACCCAACCCGAGAACAAGGAAGACCCTCAATCTTCCGTTAACGGAAATGAGGATAGTCCTCGTACTCACAAGCCCACACCCCAAGGGGTTAGTGGGAGTGGCACCTCTCCTATTCGAGGTTTTGTGCCTCGAGGGACTTCTCCTACTCAAGGTTTGGTACCTCGAAGGAAAAGGGGAAGAGAAGAGTCGGAACCTGAACAGACAATGCAACCAGGTCCTAGCATAACCCGAAGGAGTGAACGCAGAAGAGTTCCTCGCCGATTTTTCCAAATCGAAGACAACATCTTCTTCTGCATGCCTTTGGAAATAGAAGAGCCCACCTCTTATGTAGAGGCTGTTGACTCCCCAAATAAGAAAGAATGGATGGATGCCATGAGGGATGAGTTGGACTCAATGGCTAGGAATGAAGTTTGGGATCTAGTCAACCTTCCTCCTGGACGTAAAGCCATTAGAAACAAGTGGGTTTTCAAGGTAAAACGTCGGGCGGATGGGTCAATTGATAAGTTCAAAGCCCGTTTGGTGGCGAAAGGCTACACCCAAGTTGAGGGAGTAGACTATGAGGAAACATTTTCTCCTGTGGTGAGATTAGCCTCTATTCACCTACTTCTAGCACTAGTTGCCCATCTAGACTTAGAATTGCTCCAGATGGATGTGAAGACTGCTTTCCTAAATGGGACCCTTGAGGAAGAGATATGTAAGGTACAACCGTTTGGTTTCGTATCAAATGGGCAAGAAGACAAAGTTTGTCGTCTTAAAAAATCCATATATGGCCTCAAACAGTCTTCAAGAGCATGGTACTTCAGATTCCATGAAGCCATTACTGCGTTTGGCTTAACCATGGTCTCAGAAGACCACTACGTATATGTCAAAAAGACAAAAGTAGGAATTATGTTTCTTACTTTGTATGTCGATGACATTCTACTAGTTGGGAGTGACTTGGAGATGATCAATGCCACCAAGCGGTGGCTATCCTCTGTCTTTGAGATGAAGGACATGGGTGAAGCTAGGTATGTCCCAGGGGTGGAAATAATCAAAGATCGTTCTAGGAAACTTCTCGGTTTATGCCAGAAGGCATATATTGAGAAAGTCTTGGAACGGTTTCGGATGCATTATTCCAAACCCGTTGACACTCCGATCGACAAGGGCTTGACCTTGAGTCTAGAACAGTGTCCAACAACAGATGATGAAAAACAGAAAATGAGTTGTGTCCCATATGCGAGTGCAGTCGGAAGCCTAATGTATGCCATGTTATGTACGCGGCCTGACATTTGGTTCGCAGTTGGTTTGGTAAGTCGTTACCAAAGTAACCCTGGGAACGCTCATTGGCAAGCCGTCAAGAGGATAATGCGTTATCTTCGAGGAACTGCTGACTTGGTACTTTGCTACCAAGGAGGAGACCTAAAGTTGAGGGGGTACACTGATGCTGACTGGGGTGGAGACTTGGATGAGTCTAAGTCCACCTCTGGATATGTCTTCACCCTGGGTGGGGAAGCCATATCTTGGTGCAGCAAGAAGCAAGATTGCATAGCTCTATCGACTATGGAAGCAGAGTGTGTCGCTTGTTGCCTCGCCACTCAGGAAGCGGTTTGGCTAAGGAGTTTTCTCCAGGATCTTGATCTTACTCCACGAATTAATGATCCGGTAGAAATTTGGTGCGACAATACTGCTGCTATCCAATATGCTAAGGATCCTAAATTCCATAGGAAGGCCAAGCATATTAAAGGCGTAATCATTTGGTAAGAGATGCCATAAAGTCGAAAGAAGCTATTGTAAAATACTTATCTACTGTTAAGATGATAGCGGATTCAGTAACTAAACCTACTCCAAGAGATGTGTTCAAAACTCATATGATGAGTCTTGGTCTCCGTAGAGTTTAGTTAGTTGGAATATCCTGTTTTTTGTTTGGACCTATATGTAATGAGCATTTTATTATTGTAAAAGATTGATGTTTCTTTTATATAAAGTGGTCATTATATTACTCTGGTTGTTTGATTAGGCATATCTAAATGTCACTAGGATTTTTGATTATCTTGTCACACGGATAATCAATCCTAACGCTTAAGTTGCGGGTAGGATAAGACTTGATCATATTGGTACTAGGTGTGCAATATTGATTGTCATCGTACCTTGGGTGGTACGAGTGATGTGGAGAAATAGTCGCCTTAGTAAGTCTAAGATGAGATTCTGAGTGAATCGGATATAACACAACCTTATATCAAAGCCTAAAGCCGAATTTTGAGTATCGAGGTTACGTTTAGTACGTTAACTGAGTAACTCGAGTCAGTTCTGAGGAGGAACTGGACTTGTAATTCGCATGGTATAAATAGTGACAGGCTCACCTCAGTGGGAGTTATACCATGACACACATTTCATACTGTGTGTGCTTAAGTCGACCTAGTAGAGTGACAACTGATTCCCTTCCTTATCACTGTGTGATCCCTGAAACATCGGTGTTTCATATAATGATTCCCTTGGACTTAGGGCTGTGGCATGAATTCCCGATGAGATGTTGCTACTTTAATGCGTACTCCAAGAGCTATAGATCTATGCATCTCAGCGGAACGCATTAGGAAAGCAATCTTATTAAGATGTAATGTCATGAGTTGCTAAGGAAAACCATTGCATATTCACCATATCAGCCCGGGCGGTTATATTTCGGAATATAATCATGATATATCGGCAGGCATAAAGGGACAGCGTGTGCCTCAGGTGATGTCTTGAATGGTTTAGGGAGTTGTCTGCCTTGAAAGTGTTTTGTTAGACGGATGGTGTCTTAACAAAAGCACTACTTGCTATTTCTGGTCGCACGTCTCATTCCTGGTATGACGCGTTTAAAAGAGAAAACAATGTTGTAGAAACATTGTTACGACTTAAGTGGTCGAGTGGGAGATGTTAGTGGGTTAGAGTGGCCAACGACCACTAAGCTAAAATGTAGGGATCCTTGAGGGATTTTAGGGGGCCATTTTTAGTAAGTGGTTATGACTAAGTGCCATATAAATACCCCCCCAATCTGTTTGTCAGGAAGATAACAATTGCATACAAAATTACAGTGTTTTTAACACTCTCATTACTCTCCCTCTCTATCTAAACGTGTGAGTGGTTGTGTGTCACTTGGTCGGGTTTGAGATGTGGTCATTCTACTGGGACTCTAGTAGCCACCGGGATACAATTCGTGGAGCAAAAGACATCAAAGGGATCAGTTCGCTTCCGCCTATTTAGGTACGTCCTAAATCCTTTGTAACACCCCCAATTAAACATATTTCACTGTTCGTATTTTTCTTCATAAATTCCTCAATTATATCTAATAAAGCCAATGATTGGGGTGTTACCGCCGTCCAAAGGACAAGGCTTGTAATATGAGTAACGCCCCCAACCCCAAGACCAGGAGTGTTTAGCGTTATCTTTAAATCTTGGGACGAAACGGACAAAGTTTCCCCTAAAAACTGACCGTTTTCCATGCTTAAAGCCTTACATTGAATTCCCTGCAATTCAACGCAATAATAAAATCAATTCAACGGCTACCCGCCGGAGTTCATGGCTCTACGGGCCACCCGCCCGGAGCATATCAACCAGCGCAGTTAATACTGAAATGATGGTACGACTCTATGGACCACACGTCCAGGGTGTTGGGGTTACATTCTAATTATAAACAACCATACTGAGCGAATTGACATGATATGCAACACATGCACACGAGGACTTAAATTACATAGAAATGAACAGTTACATTATACTACACTTCGCAGCTCACATGCAGGCACGTCGCTTTATTCCTAGGACAGCAATAACTCCATTTTGGCTTACTTGGGCCGACCTTTACTGGCTAATTCAGAAACCTGGGGGCACAATAACAGATGAAAGTGAACAATAAACATGCGGTGGATAAGCCCCCCTAAACATAATGTTTTCAATACAATAATAACTTACGACCGTCGTTTGTTAGTTCTCCTTTTTGAAGAGTTCACCTTAGAACAGCCGTACCCTAAACTTACCAAAAGAAATTCATATGAACTCATAAACTCAATGAAAAGAAAGGGGTTTAACCCCTAAGCACCACTGGTTGGGATTTCTATTGTGCAAACCTTGTATGTTACTCAACAATAGCTAAAATTTAATACTGAAGCTCAGTGCGTTACAGCTTCTTCCTAATCATATAATTTATGCCGTATGCAATCATTAAACTTCATTGAAGATGCGAGCAGGCAATAGGCGTTATGGGCTTAGCAATTACATTAGAGCAACCAACATGTTCAATGCGAGACAACCTCTACACTGAAGACCTTACTATACTACTCAGTAGCTGGTCAAGTGCACGAATAGGTGTATGTGAGAAAACATGGAAACTACTTACTAATAAGGTAGCACAATAACCTTTGAACTTCACGTTCGTGTTTCTTAAAGTGACACATTTTATATACCTTCATAGGTTCAGAGAGTCTCCTTTTTCCTATAGTTTCACCTCTGTAGATTATTGAAGGCATTACCACCGTTCCGGAATGGAATAAAGCTATCTGATTTACTAACCTCTGGAATCATCTAAAATAAATCTGTACATGTATAGGAATGTTTATCATTGTGAGCGTTACTTAGTTAGCGATCAGTAACGTCCATTGTTTTGCTGTTTTCTGGTGTCGTAAGAGGATGTCTATTCAATTCTCCCCATTCCTTAAACAGAAAACCTAAAACATTGGAATGGTGAGTCGACGCTCAATACGTACATTCCCATGCCGTAAAATAAGTTTTATGTGAAATTAGTTGGGCCGGCCGCATCCTAAACATTTTGCTTTACAAACAGGAGAGAGAGAATGAAGAATTGAAATCGATTTGCTGTTTATTATCTGGAAGTGAACCCCTTGATCGATGTACATCTTGAAACGATCATACTTTGGGTGCTCACCCCCCCAGGCCGATCGAGAAGCCTGAGTTGACGCCGCGCGCGGGTATATTGGTCGGCATAAGCTTTGATAGTTGATGAGCAAATGGGGCCGCGCGCGGGTATATTGGTCGGCATAAGCCTTGATAGTTGATGGGCATAAGCCCTAATGATAATTGGCGGGGCCACTTGTTTATGTGACAAGACATTGCGAAATTGATTCATTAAATGAATCTTGTATTAATGTTTTTCATTGCTGAGAGATATGCGAGTTTTCGAAAAACATAGGCAATGTACGTACCTGGTCTTTGAGATTCTCTCTCCTTTGCCCTTGGGTCGCTATTAATTGAGGAGGTTTTGCAACGTATGGTTTTGATTCTACTGCCTATTGGCAGAACTATAGGATATGTTGGCATTAAACAGGCTATCTATTGTTAGAGTTATAACCCAATGAACTTGAGTCTCCTGTCTACCAGCAGAACTAGGAAACATTGAGTTTTAAAGCTGCTGCTTAATGGCAGAGCTATGGAAACATTGAGCTTTTGGTGTCTGGCTATTGGCAGAGCTATGAAAACACTGAGCTTTTGGTACCTGCCTACTGGCAGAGCTATGAAATCACTGAGCTTTTGGTGCCTGTCTGCTGGTAGGACAATGAAACTCACATGGGGGCTCTCATAGCACATTAATGCAATAGATAAAGCAATTCCCACACTCACTTTGCAATCTATACGATTCCAGGCTTCAATCATTTAATTCATCATTGACATCCATACCCTCATCGTTTCTAACTAGTCAATATAAACCATATGTGTACAGATTCAATAAGCTTTTGTTCAGTTTACTACACAATTTCCTCTACTTGAATTATAAACATTCCTATGCATCTAAATGATAAATACCCTATGCAGTTAAATGATAATTAACGTTAAAACATGTAATTAATACAAAACGTCTGAATTACATATAAACATTCATAATTATATTTACGTATAAATCAATAGGTTTTAGAGAATCAATAAACCATATATAATTCAATAGGCTTGATATACTCAATGAACCTTTTGTATTTGCTAACGACAATGCTCAATAACGTGCTATGATTGATAATTTTTATATAATCGATAAGCGCATACATAATTGCTAAACTTCATATGATCAATATACTATATCTGGTCACTGAATTGCCCTTACCTGAGCAAACAGCACCATTCAGCGGTGTGTTACAACAAGCGTACATATAGCCACATGCGTCCATAAACGACAACACTTTATTCAGTAAATCAAACATACTTTGATTCTAAACATATACAACGCATTTCGAAGTAACTTTCCTAAGCATAAATGTACTAAAAAGAGGTTCGAATGAAAACTAAATATATTTTAATAGCTTCGCATTTCATTCGTGTACATGCAGTAGCTAGTTTAGCTCGAATCGAACCTAAACATATTTAAATAACTTCGAAATGAATTCCGTTAGCATGCATTAGCTAATCTACTTGATTGGAAGCTAGACACATTTCATTAACCTCGAAATTAGCTCATTTGCATGCATTGGTGAATTAGCTCGAATGGGAGCGATACATGTTAAAAATGACTTCGCTCTTGATCTTTTAAGTAATTCAAATCGACGCTAAACACAGTTAAATTACTAAATCAATGAGTCGTTGTAAAATCGAATAGTTCTCATATGACCAATTATAATTCAATAACTATATATATACAATCGAATGCATTTCACATAATCGATATACGATATATATAATGGATAACTTGTTCAATGAGCTCAATATGTACACTAGGCATAAATTATCAGTTCCAATTCAACCCGAATAAACTATAATCGATAAACTTGCATCAGATTTGAAGATAACTAGGAGGAAGAGGAACCTCACCTTGTGGTAGAATTCGAACTCCCGAAGCCCGAAACCACCGCTACTGTTCACGCGAAACCCTAACTGGCGCTGTTTCTCTCTGTGTTCTCTCCCCCTTTTTTTTGCTGTTTTGCCGACGACAGGTGGCCGGCCGGACTCGAGCCCACCAGAGGAGCTTCGCTGTCGAGTCTCGCCGGCATGACAGCCAAGGTCGCGGCTCCACTCTCTCTCCCGCTGCTCGGTTACGCGTGGTAGACGCAGGTTGTGGGCGCGGGGTGACCTCACCGGTGCGACGGTGACCAAGCGCCGACCCTCCGCCGGTCAGCTAGCACCCTCTCTCGGCTCTGGGTTGCTGGGCTCGGGGGTCTTCGAATCCCCCTCCCCCTCCCTCGCGATCTGTTGTCCCCTTTTTGCTGAGAAGGGGCTTCGACCCCTTTAATTATTTTTTTTTTTTCCTTTTGTTCTTGCTACTAACTGCTAATAACACCAGCCCACTGTACCATAAATCAAATTTCCGACCTCTAACATCTTAAACCGTAATCATTAATATAATCGTAGGTAATTATTCACCTTTTGATTATATTAAGGTTCGATTCGATAAATTACATGATGATTCCCTAGATTCGACATTCTAGTCGTATTCAGGAATCTGCTCACTATAGTGCCCGATAATAAAATGATAGTAATCACATTCTTTTCAATAAAATCGGCACTCAAGCAAGCTACATCAATAGTGTTTCAATTTATCGAAATAACCAAACACGATTTTAGAACGATATCAATAGGCGAAATCGGCTACCGAAGGGGATAAAAATCCCGGGTGTTACATCCTTAAGTCTACTAACAGACTTTAATGCACATTCTTGTAAAACGATCTCGTTCTGCATAAGCCATGGTATTATCCACTTTGATTATCTTCCGAATCTTCTCGCCAATTGAATGAAGAAAGTTCTCATCAAAATATTCAACACTTAGGAAAGGAATACATGGCCATGTCGTAAGGAACCATATAGGTTCCTCATCTGGGACAAAATTTGGAACCCACTTTCTCACTGTTAAGTAATTATCCCGGATAAGCCAAGATCCTTCTGTGGGACATGCTCGTAATACTGGGAATTAGAGAAGCGAGCGACATAGTAATCACATCTCTCTATCAATGAGCGCCCAATCTCCCTTGGGAGCCCAATTGGAGAAAAGAATTCTTTTTGGTTGTAGATAGCCCACACCTCTCCCAAATAGCTTCACAATCAGTGCTTTGCGCCGTCGTGTACATCGCCTGAGTTTTTCAGCGCTAGTGAGAGTAATTTTAGGGCACCATGGGTCTGCTTTGCTCTCAGAATCTGGGTTATCGTCATTAGTTTCCCATCCGTCGTCCCCATCCAATTCCCAAACTGCATTGAAATGGTGCGTACGGAAGATTAGGGTCATTACCCATGAGTTTATCTCTGAAAGAGGTAGTGGTTTGCGAAGAGTTTCGTTCCAGATTGGGTTCAGTTTCCTCCACTGTTTCTGGCACTATCTCCACATCATACGCCTCTTTTTGATCGGGACCTATTTGATTGAGTCGTCGTTTCAGCTTCTTCGTCGACTGGAGTTCCTGGTATCGCTCTTCAGTGGTCGTCGCTTACCCTAGAGGGTTTGTTGAGGCCATTAGAGAGTACAATAACACAGTTTCTATTTACAAATGATTATATGAGGAAACTCCCCTTAAGTTGATTTCATTTACAAGGATGACCCCTATTGAAATGAAAAAGAGTTAAAAATTCTCTCTTAAAAGCTCAACTCATGTGAGTATGTGTTGTTCCTTTCTTCTTTAGCTTTGGTCCTATGTTTATAGGCAATTTAGCTCCACGCAATTATTAAAGAGGCCACTAGCCATTGGGTGAAAAACAAAGTTGCTTTTGGCCTTGTGTCTTTGAATATAGGATTTACATTAGACCCTACATGTTTTATTTTTCCTCATGTGGCTGATGAAGAGTCAAATTTACACGAAAGTGGGTATGGGTAAGCTTTGATGATGCAACCAACCATCTCTTTTTTTTTTTTTTTTTTAACCTTTTGATTTTATTCATCCCAAACTAAACATGGTCAAGCCACTCTAGAATTGTCCTCAAACAAAATTAAAAATGGGGGGATATCATCAATTAACTCGATCAACACTTAAATTAGCTAGGAAGTCGCAATGCTATTGGACTATCAAATGCAACATTGCTTGACTGACCATTAGAGGGAAGACAGAAGCTGTGGACACTCTTCAAATTCATGATAATGGGATTGATTAGGAAGCAACACAACCCACATTTTATTGATGATGAGTTGAGACTTGAGAGTCCATATGAATAATAAGCTAACATGTACTTGTCGTGTCAATTGTCAACCTTCGCTTTTAGGCAAACAATTCAGCCTTCGCGCAGATGCATTTTCTCAAATTTGTAGAAAAACCAACACCCAATTTCCATAATGACCATAAAAAAAATCCTGACCCACCAGCCGAGCCAGGATTCCCCAGCGAAGCTCCATCCAAATTAAACTTTATCTAACCCCCTAGTGGTGAGACACATTTTAAAAAATTTCTTTGTAAGGGGGCAGACATGGAATACGCTTCACATGATTCCCAGGATACAAAATCTTCAAAATTTCAACACATTACATTTTGATAAATTCCCACGATCCATGGCGTAAAATATGGGTTATCAAAACACTAATGATTAAACCACTGCTTCCACAATTCATCAATTTTAGAGTGTGTATCCTCCAAAACATGGGCTAGCTAAGACGCCTAGTTCTAAAATGTAGAGAAAAGAAGATACTTGTTTGGTCATGAGGGATGGACCTAGGCCAGAATTATGTTGCAAATTTTGCATTATCTTAGAAAATGGTTAGTGTCCACTTCCATTTGTGAAACTTTTACTGCTCGGGACATTAGCAAAGCCTATAAGCATATCATTAAATTAATCACAAGACGTTTATGAGCAGCTAGCCAGATGAAAAATGTAATCTGTTGTGGTTCTTTTAAGCTTGAAAAAATTTGCTACATGGAGTCTTGTTCTTTTTTAACATATATTTGATCAAATTTAGTGCAACTTTAATAGAAAATCCCGCATTGGAAGTTGCTTCCCAGACTAATTGATCCTCAATTTTCATGGTCCCCTCTGTAACTCAAAAGATGCAATGCTTTTAAGAGTAGCATCATAAGGTAGTAAGTCAGTGCATAAGCACCGCCGAAACCTTCATGTTTACCCCAAAATTGTTTGATTCTCCAACTAGGTAGGACTAGGGCCAGCTGCCGCTTGGCTTACAGTTTTGTCAACTACCAATTATGTTTCCAAAGTAAAGCGTTGAGCCCATTCTCAACTTCCGCCATGGCACCTTGTTTGATGTCTAGGGAGCTCTCCACAATTCCTCTCCATATATTAGACGTGTTTCTTTTCAACATGAACATGCCGACCTTGCTCCTCCCAGCATAATATTTGGAACATATAGCCTTGGACCAAAGAGAATCTTTCTAAGTAAATGCCAACCAACCTTTGTCTGAAACACCTGGTATTCATGGGTCCAGCACCGGACCGGACCGGACCGGCCCGGCCTGGACCGAAGACTGATTTATGCGGAGGTTGTGGACCGTGGACCGGACCATTCCAAAGTCGGTACGGACTCGGACCGGACCGACTTGGACCGAGTCCCCAATTGCAAATTACAGCTAAATGGAATGGCTAAATCAATAAGGCAATAATCAAGACCAGTTCAACTGCTTAACATACACGGTTCTCACTTCTCAGAGAAGAGGAGCAAATCAGCCTATTGGGTTATTTAAACATTGGAGTTTTGAGGGTGTTATTAAAAATTGGATGGGTACTGGGTAGCTTGTTGATTGGTGAATGGGAAGGAAGGTGGGAGACTGGGTGACCAAAGCCTTTGATAATGGGGATGCTGCCACATATCTTTGCAAAACTGAGACGTGAGAACCATGCTAACATATCTAATCAATCAATGAATCAATGATTAATAATATGGGTACTGGGAGACCATACCTTGTTGATTGGTGAATGGTTCAGTTTTAATTGTTTACCCAATCGTCTCCAAGAACTCACACGCAGGGCCACACTCACAGGCTGTCAGGTGCTGAAACCACAAACCAGCAAAACAAAAACCCAAAAAAAAAACAAATCGTTTACAAATTCACCCAATCACCCATTAGTCCATCCTCGGATCAGCAACAGGCCAACAGACAAATTCGTTTACAATTTACAAATTCGTCTTAATTGTTTACAGGGTCACATACTCCATGGGCTTCTTCTTCGAAGAGCAACAACAGACAAGAAAAACTCTAATTTTCAGTATGAGTTTGAATTAAGATGGAAGGCATAACACTTATCAATTTACCATGAAGATTGAAGAACGGGTCGCGGTCACGGCGCAGAAGAGGACAGAAATCGAGAGGAGAGGGATGAGACCGGCGAGCGGAAGGGCCGCAGAGGGGCATGTGGCCGTCGGCCGGTGGCTGTGAGCCGGAGAGGAGAGGGAGAGACTGTCGACTGTGGCTGGCAACTCGGCAAGGATGCGGCTGTGTGTGGCTAGGATGCAAGGGCAGCCGGGCAGGGGAAGAAGTCGAAGAACAATGTTATGTTTCGGGCCTTTTGTATTTTGGCGCTTCCTACCTCGAAACATAAAAACCCTGAAGTAATTTCGGTCCCGGGCCAGCCCCTGGTCCACCCGGACCAGATCAAAGACCAAAAAAGTCAAATGAGGAGACCGAAGACCGGATCGAATTGAATGGTCTCGGTCGGGTCCGATCCGGTCCATCTCGATCTTCGAGCCGGTCCGGTTATGGACCGTTAAATGAACATCCCTACCTGGTAGCCAACTCGATAGCTCTAAATCCAAGGCGTCCTCTCCTTCTGACATTGTGATTCGATTCTAAGGTAAGTTGTGAATTTTGCGGCTATGTGTTGAACCTTCCACAAACAGCATCAAACTTTCTTGTCACAATCATGCCATAGAGGCCATGGAAACATAGCTGTTTGCATTTGCAAAGTAGCGGATGGTTGAGATAGTTGATTCAGCAAGTATTGCTCGGCCAGCTAATGATAAACGTCTTGATTTCAAGCCTGCAATATGCTTATTGACACATTCCAACCGTGCTTGAAAGTGGACTTTGTTGCTACTCTCCTGTTTATCGGTAGAAATGCTTGACACTAATTTCATTGGCAACATGATCAGTAGTATTCTTGGAGAAGAAAACTAGGGGTTTAGCAAAATTCACACATTACCCTGAAGCTGTACTAAAGTGATCTAGGCAGGAATCCATAGTACAAGCTTTGATTATCACAACTTTCCCAAAAAGGATGAAATCATCAGTGAAGAAGAGGCTATTAATTAGGGGGGGGCTACCATGAAATAAGTACGGAGATAATGGTCGCATTGCCAAATGCCCCAAGAAGGTTTGAAACATTATGGTTGTGAACTATTCCAAAGAATTCTGAATGATGTTAATGAAAGGCCATTTTCAAGTATGTTGCAAGCCTTCTCGAGACCAAGTTTAAAAGCAATATAACTTACACTTCCATGCTTTATCCTATAGTATGAAAAATCTCTTTAGCCACAATAACATTTGAGAAATTTGTTAACCTGGTATGAGCAGCACCATGTAGGCGCGATTAACGCAAAACTAGTTTATGGCAATTTATAATGGATTTTGTAATTGCCTCATAAGAGACATAGGGCATAACTTAACAAACGTTACAAGCTCTCTACCTAGGGGATTAGTACAATGAAGGTACCATTTATGCTTTTCGAAAGTTCCCTATCCTGTAGGACATTTAAAACCATGCGGATACGTTGTCTACTCGTGAGTCCTAAAACCTTTGAAAAAACCATGCTTAGTACATCGTGCCATGGCACTTCAAAATCCCTTGTGTCAAAAACAACATGCTTAATTTCACACCTAGTAAAAAGCCTGGCAAGCTGAGTGTAACCATCCTCATCTAGCAAGAACAATCTATTAGGAGGCAGAATGTGTGGGTGGTAATCGCCACAATTTCACACAATATTTTTGACGCCTTCTTTGACCACAATCAACTGCCGAATGAGTTTTAAAAGGCTTCAATCATATTAATGGGACGTCGAATAATGACACTAATGTCGTAATACCTCATATTATTATCACCAACCCTTATAGCCTTGATTTGAGATTTTTGAAGCGATTGAGTTCCACTTTGGTCAAGGGTGTTGCTAACCTCATAGTGCAGATTTGCCTCTAGTGTAATCAAGAAACAGTTATAGTGGTTTGCAAGCTCTCATTGAATACCTTTAAATCTTTTCCACACATTTTTTTTCTCTGAAAAAGATTCCCAAACATTCTTATATTCCAATCTTTAAGGCTCCATTTGGTCCTTAGAAAATTTGGTGGAAAGAAAAGTTGAAGGAAAAAAATGTGAAGGAAAAAAAATTGGGGAGAAAATAAGTTTTTTTCTCTTGTTTGGATCAAAAAAAAATGCAAGAATTTAGATGAGAAATTTGAATATTGATGAGCTACTTTAATTATTTTGATACTATCTAAACAATACAAGGTTGGAGAAGCTTATGAATTTTCCTCAAACTTTCCTCACAATTTTATGAGGAAAATTTTATCACTTGTTTTTAACAATTTTTCTACCAAACTTTACTTCCATATTTTTTTTCTTTGTGATTTTCTCTAAACCAAACACGAGAAAAAAAGTAACTTTCCTAAATTTTTTTCTTTCCGCCAAATTTTTCAAGGTTCAAACAGAGCCTAAGCTGATGGCTCCAGGGATACGATAAAGCGGTTGATGGTTTTTCCAATTTTCCATAAACACTTCTCAAATTTATCGTGTGAGAGCTAGGCAACTTGAAATCTACAAGGTCTTCAAATTAATCCATAGGCACAAAACAATTATGTGCGATGAGCAATGAGCAATGAGCATATGGAAGAAGATGCTGAACCCTTATTTCTAGAAAAAGAGAACTTCATTGCCGGTTGCCTGAGACTCTATCCTCACTCCCGCTTCCCAATGGAAGGAGAATAAATTGGACTAACATCATACACTGATGCATTGAGATCAACAAGTTGTGCTGCGGAATTCCCTTCTAATTACTTGTGAGTGCTTACTGGCAAAAGCACAAGGCTTTTTAAAGAACCAGAGGTTAAATTCGTAACTAAATTTTGTAGCTCATTTTTCTTTTTGATAGGAGTGGGGCTAGCATGAAGCTGAATTGGCTTGTCATGGCATCGAAAAAAGGCTGTATTTCCGGTCAATTGACATGACTTGCTTACTGCTCAAAGCACACATACAACATATTTTCTAAGCCCACCTTGGAATCTTGGATTAGAGAAGATGTGATTTACACTGTTGAAGTAATCCCCTCATATTAGACATGACAATTGTTATTTGGAAATAATATTCAATTGGCAGCCTCAGAGACCAAATGTTCAATATTGTTATCTTCCTAAGGAAATTCATCATCTATTTCCTTTTCCTCGTCAGACTCAATCACCTTAATATTATCATCTTCCTTATTCACAAGTGTTCAAAAATTATCAACTTCTATATTTTCTTCAAGAATTTTAAATCTTGAACCGCAAGTAGAAATAACCTTGTTTTGATCGGTGTCATCGCATTAGGTCATAGGCTTGGCTCCATTAGCGTTTGATTCCTAATAGGTTGGATTCTGACCCGCAAGACAATTCCTATCCTTACTACAGTTTCCATTGTTCCGTGAGGATCTATGATGAGGATGCTTTTTCACATGAGTTCATGATCCGTGCACTTTAGCATTCTCAGGGCGAAAGCGTGTATGGCCTTACTATGATTGCATCCTTTCACTATGTGTTGATTTTTTGCGGCTGCACCTGAGCTTCTTTACCTTAATGCACCAAAAGCAGAAGAAGCTGAGGCCTTCATATTGCATCCTCCAAATCATCCCATTAAGCATGAATTTTGACAAGAGGGATTTAAAGAGATCCACTTCAACACTAAGATGAGTAAAACGTCCTCGTTCCACATTAGTTGTAGTTTGATCAATCGCCACGACCTTAGCCACCGTTGTTCCTATAATACCCAAAAGTTCATGGTCTAAATATTCAATGCTAATATTATGACTTACCCATGTAGCAATTAACTTAATAGGCTCCTCGTCAGGGACAAAATTAAGGAACCCAACGAATGATTAGGTAGTTATCTCCAACAAGTCAGTGACTTTCAATTAGGACAATGGAATACATCCACATTCATAAACAAAGTCATGAAATAATCACATCCAATATGTATTATCGACAAATCATTGTGCTAAGTTGATATTTGTCATTGTTATTTCATAAACAAAGTCATGAAATAATCACACCCACATGTTTTGTACAAGTTGATATTTGTCATGGTTATTTATAAAATGAATTTGCCTTTTATGTTATGAAAGAAAATAAAATCTTATGGCGATAGCTTCTATGTGCTAAGTTCTTGAAGGATAGTGATTGAGATAAATTTCAACCTTACTGTTGGCCCGGTCTGACTAGTTAAATCACCCTAGAGGGGGCGAATAGGGTGATGATCAAGATTGCAAAATAATCAAAATAAGAATGCGGAAAAATAATCGTACACAAAACACGATATTTATAGAGGTTCGGCCACGCCTAGTCCTCTACCCACAGGCGCCCCTCGCCGGTGGGATTTTGAGTCACTTTCTTTTATTAGATCAGTCAATTATATACGATTCACTAATCGTACAACCCGCTAGTTGACCTCATAACTATAGGTGTCCCAACGTACGTGTTGCTCTTCAAGCGTACTTGGGTAGTCGGCCCTCCGACTAATCAACCCAACCCAATACAAAGAAATATAACAAAATACACTTTATAACAAGAAATAAATAAATACAATAAATATGCCAATATGAGCTCGATGTATCTCTCAACGTCCTCCTCTTAATTTGCAAATGTAGCTCTCTTTCTTCTATCATCTTCAGTTGCAAATGCCTCCCTATTTATAGGCAATGATGTTGGAGAGCTTGAAAGAATATTTGGAAGGTGACCGTTGCGTCGAACATGGAAGGTTGATCTTCCATATCATTTCAAGCCCTTGAAGTTAGTCTTTCAAGCCCTTGAAATTCGCAGTTTTCCTTAACATTCATCCCTTGATTTCCAATTGCTACTTACCTTGTTTTGAGTTGAAGATCTTTACTAAGAGAATTATCGAGGTGCTGATTAGCAGCATAATATTTCACAATATAAGATCAAAAGATATTATCATAATTTAGGCAAATCTTGACATTTAATAAATGTAGAATTATAATCCTATAATCAAATTTGAATCTCCTAATACAGTATCGTAAAGATCACGCATTCAAATTTGAATTGTAAATCATCTTAACATATTGCGCCAACTTATATCAAATCAATAAAGCAATATGTACTAGCATGCCAATATTCACTTAGAATCATAATAAATTGAAACAACATAAATATTAAGATAATTCAACATGACGAACACACTAGTTGATTAGTCTCTTTTTATGTTTCATCAAAATATATTAATAAACATATTATGAGTTTCAAGAATGCTAACACTTGTTTTAATAAAAGTGAACAAAGAATAAATTTGAGGTTTTATTTAAGTTTTTTTGCGTGTGCCCTTGTTCCTCTCATAAGGAATGGCGGTTATGTCCCGTTTCAAGGAGTCCTCTTCTACTAACATAGAAAAAGAAGATAAAGATGGAGAATATTTTTGCAGTTGAAGAATTCCTAGACATTTTCCTAGAAAAAATGAATTACCACATAACAGATAGATTGATTTTGAAGTAGAATTAGAACTTAGAGCACGACTCATTTCAAAACCCCTTACAGCATGGCACCAACTGATCAGTTGAACGAACTAAAAGTGGAACTAGAGATTTGTTATAAAAAGGCTATGTAAGACCAAATATCTCTTGCGGTGCACTAGTGTTGTTTGTGGAAAAAAATGGAGTATTGAATTTTTGAATAGATTATAGGGAGTTGAATGAGATTACCATAAGGAATGACTACCTGTTACAAAGAATTGATGCCTTATTTGGTCAATTATAAGAAATGGGAGTTTTCTTGAAGATCAATCACAGATGAAGGTACCATTAATTGAGGATTAAACATGAGGATATCCCAAAGACAACTTGTAGGACTAGCTATGGTCACTATGCATTCACCTTATTGCTATTTGGGTTGACAAATGCCCCATAGGCCTTCATGGATTTATGAACTGGGTGTTTAAACCTTATTTAGATAAATTTGTGGTCATTTTCATTGATCATATTTTAATATACTGTAAAATAGAGGAACAACATGCTAAGCATTTAAGGGTGATGCCACAAACCTGAAGAAATCATAAGTTTTATGCTAGTTATCAAAATATGAATTTTGGTCGTTAGAAGTGACTTTTCTAGGGCATATCATTTCCGAGAAAGGGATTAAAGTGCAACTAAGTGGCTAGTAATATTACTAAACTTCTTGGGTATGACAAGATATAATTTGTGCATTTTTATAAATTTTTTTAAAAATGATTTTTCCCCTCATGAACTTGTTGAAAAAGGCAGTGAAGTTTGAGTGGGTGAAACTGCCTTTCAGGAATTAAAGAAAAGGCCTACACTACTCCAGTTCTGGCTTTGCTTGTAGAAGAAAGAGAATTTACTATCCATGGTGATGCCTCTAGGCAAGTAATAAGGTGTGTTCTAATGCAAAACAATGTAAAAGTCATAGCCTATGTTTCTAGATAATTAAAGTCCTATAAGAAGAGACTGAAGGGTTATCTTGCCCATGATCCAGAATTAGTCGTAGTAGTTTTTGTGTTAGAATCTGGAGACATTACTTATATGATAGCCCATGCAGAATCTTCACTGGCCATAAGAGCCTCAAGCACATCTTTACCCAAAAAGAGTTAAACATATGACATCGAAGGTGGTTGAAACTTTTAACGATTGACCCACAAGCGTACTACCACATGGGAAAAGCTAATGTTGTTGCAGATGCATTAAGTAAGAAAGGACGTAAAACTTATTTAATTGGAGATTTTGATGACTTCAAAGTAGGGCAATGGCACTCACGTTAACGTATGAGTCGCGATCGTCCTATTTCTGGCTTGCCTGTCCTACGTAACCTTTTGGATGAAATTGAACAAATACAAGTAGGAGATTCAGAGACAGAAAGGATTAAACTAAACATAATCAAAAGGAAGCTTTAGGTTTCTATGAAGATGTCAAGGGATTATAAGATTCCAAAATAGAATATTTGTGCCACAAAAGATCGAACTAAGAGAGAGAATATTCTTCGAGGCTCATAATACAAAATATTCTATCCACCTTAGAGGTACGAAAATGTAGAAGGACTTGAAACAAACTTTTTTGTAGAATAATATGAAGCAAGACTTAGCTCAATATGTTGACAAATGTCTCACATGTGAAAGACTCAAAATTGAGCATCTGCATTACGACCATTAGAAATTCCCACATAGAAATGAGATTCCATCTCCATGGATTTTATAGAGGTAACACCGTTGAAAAAAAAAATGTCATTTGGTTAATAGTTGATAAGCTCGTGCAATTCGCTCATTTTACAGTGACACATCACCCTTACGAGATTGATAAGTTAGCCCAATTCTAAGCTAAAGAAGTTATGCAGTTACATGACATACATAAAGACATTATCTCAGATGGAGACTCAATTCCAAACTCAATTTTGGAAGGCCTTACGAAATTGTTTTGGCACAAAATTGTAATTTAGTAGTTCCTGCCACCCAAAAAATGATGAAAAACCAAGAGGGTGAATCAAGATGGTGAGGATATGTTGTGGGCCTGTAATTGGACTTCCAAAGAAACTGACAGGAGCAATTTTTACTGGTGGAGATTTCATACAATAACAGTTGCCAACCTAATATAAAAATCACGGCTTTTGAGGATGTATAAGGTAGAAGGTGCAAGACTCCTCTGTGTTGGAATGACAAAGATGAAGTCCTAGTTCTAGGCCTATAAATGATTTTGGAGACAATTAAAAAGATCAAAATTATAAAAAAGAACATGAATAAATTACAAAATAGATAGAAATCATATGCTTGCTCAGATAATAACGCCTATGGAATTTCGAGCAGGAGACAAACTATTTATAAAGGTTTCACTAATCAAAGGAATTCGAAGCTTTAGCGTTGAAGGGACGTTCAGCTCGCAATTTATCAAACCTTGTGACATCATTATAAAAAATAACTCTATACCCTACCGATTAGCCTTACTGCTAGAGTTGCAACGTACAGTTGATGTGTTTCATATCATGCAACTGCAAAAGTATATTTATGATCCAACCCACATTATAGTACATGAACCATTAGAACTTGAGGCAGGATGGTTAACCTACGAAGAACAACCGGTGAAAACAGTTGACTGTAAGGTTAAAACACGGCTAAATGATTGGTTGAAATCATCTAGTCCTACCACGGTGCCTCTAAGGCTACATAGGAGACAGGAAATGAAATGAAAACTTGTTATCCTCATCTGTATCAAAGATATGTTTGTCATAATTTTCGAATATGAAATGTTTTTAAGGCAGGAAGATGTAACGTCACATTATTTAATCACATTTAATTATTTTTGACCTTGTATTGGTTATATAATTACAGTATTAATCAAAGTAGTGAGCTGGACAAAGGAAATGTTTGAATGTAGTAAATTAGGTAATCGTGAAAATTTTAAAACATATTCAATAAAAAAGAATATGTAAAGATATAAATCTGTATATACACATGCATATGCACCTGAACAATGCCGAAAGTTCAATGAAGCCAATTCAAGTTTCTTAACAACCAACAAAATATAGTAAAATAAAAATAAAAATCACAAATTGAGCTTAAAGATTCATCAATTAGACCAAAGTTCACAACTCAAAATTTAAAACTCACCAAATTTAAAAGGATTTGTCACATAAAAATTATTTTTTATGAATAAAAAGGATTTCTGAAAAGGTTAGTTGTTTAAGCAAAATTGTTGAATCGATCAGTTGAAATGATAGATTTAGACTTGAAACCATCTTTATATCATTAAATATATATGAAAGGCTTATTATTTGATTACAAAGATTTATGTTCTTATGTGGTAAAAAATCTGTAAATTTTAATAGAGAAATAGGCAAAAATGTGAATTTAAAGTTAATTTCAAATCATAATTTAATTTAATACTAGACCTATATTTAATGTACCTTTGTAATTATTTAATGACATTTTAAATATTTGGGTTGATAAATCTTTGCTATTACACAAAGAATCTTTTTTAAGGTGTGTACCTAATATCAAACATAGGCGTCATGGTAGAATTTTTCGGCAAGGAGTATGATTATTTTTCAAAGAGCCCACGCCAAAAAAAAAGAGAGGAAAAAAGCACACATACACACACGCGAAATGCACCATGTTTTGTTCTTCACCCTTCTCCCTTCTTCCTGCTGTTGCTGCCTCTGCTATACTGCAACAACACCGCACTGAAACACCACCGTCACTAAGTTACGCTGTTGTCGGCTAGGTACTGCTAGAACCCATTACATACCAATACCACTCCTATCGTAGATGTTGGTTTGTTTCTCCTTGTCTGTCTGCCTGCTATATTTGCATTCAGTCACTCGAAGATAGGGTCGCTATGCCACCCTTCTTCGATTCCTCCACCGCTGTTTGGACACCGAAATTCAGACGCCATCTCATCTTCATCATTCCACCCAATTACATCCCCTAACTCTGATTGATAAAGAATATAATAGTGACCAGTAGAAGGCCCCACCCCCATTGTTTGTTATGCTAATGTGTTATAACAAACTAACTAATTCTAGCAACTTGCATTAAGGCACAGCTAACATACATGTGTGTGTGTGTGTGTATAGCGTGATATGCTCTGTAATACGCAAGATATGAACGCATTGATTGAAGATTGTAAATACAAATTCCATATCATTCTCTCTCTCTTTCTATCTTTCAATTCTATCTCTATGAATGAGTTTCTTTATGCCTGGGCTTAACATGGTATTAGATCACCATATTTCATTTGTTCGCTAAATCAGGTGACAATATTATTTCATTCGTTTCATTTGTTTCATTGTTTTTTGAATCTGGCAAAATTCTTTTCGTTTGTTCTTACCTAGATTCAGTCTTGATATTAGCCAATTCAATCTTGATATCAGTTCAGCAGATTGATTCAAATCTAGCATAAGTTTTCTTTGCCTGAACAAGCCAGAATGGCCAATTTGAATGTTAATGATCCCTCTCATGAACTATTCTTACATCCTTTTGACAATCCAAACAATGTCCTCGTCACTGAATTAATGAATGGGGAAAACTATGGTCATTGGAAGAAAGCACTGGAAGTAGCTTTGATTGTGAAGAATAAGCTACGGTTTGCACTAGGAAAATGCACTAAGCCTACTGCCACATCTCCATTTGCTGGACAGTGGGATAGGTGTGACAAAATGATCATTTCTTGGATCATCAATGCAGTGGTGAAAGATATTGGATAGAGTTTATTGTTTTCCTGAACAGCTCATGAAGTATGGACACAACTTGAGCAAAGATTTGGGAATGCTGATGGCACAAGAATCTTTAAGATTCAGCGAGATTTATGACTAATTTCATAGAATAATCTGTCTGTGGCATATTACTTTACTCAAATCAAGAAGATGTGGGATGATTACAATATCCTGATTACTATTCCTCTTTGTAATTATGGAGTTCAATGTGCAAGTTTAAAGGCTGCACAAAAGTTAGTTCGAGATCAACAGACAATTTCTAGTTGGTCTTAATGAGGACTACAAGATAATCAGGGGTAGTATACTCATGATGAAACGCTTGCCAAACAAAGATCAGGTTCATGGTTTGATACAGCAAGAAGAGAAGCAGAGAGCTCTAAATGTCATGTCACAATTTATTCATGGCTCTATAGCTTTCCATACTAATATGCATGATCAAGATGCTTCAATGCTAGAGCATACAGCTTTGGCAACTCAACAGAGATCCTACAACGTCCAGCAAAAGACTGGGCAACATCTTGGATATGGTCTAATTCATAACTCTGATTACAATAACAAGAATATGCCAAGAGGTAGTGTTGAGTTCGTGAGTATACAACCACAAGAGGGGGGTGAATTGTGGTGTCTGATTTTCACGTTGTAAATAACAAACACCCTCACAAAGGTTATTCTCAAATGACAAACACCCTGATAGCTTGTTTGCACGGGGTGTTCTCAAATATTGCATATGCGAAAATCACCAAGATAAATGCGGAAAATAAAGCACACACAATTTTTACGTGGAAAACACCTCTAGCCCAACTGAGGTGTGAAAAACCACGACCTACCTCGTGTAGGATTTAACCACTTTCACTAACGGGCTTCACACGTTACAAATGTAACACACCTTGTTACAACTTGCAACCACGTAACCTTCTTCCCAAAGGCAGGTTACACCACGTCCAACCTTCGCAAGATTAGACACGTCCAAGTCCACACGACTAGGACACACTCACTCACTTTTCTGATCCAAGATCAGGGTTACAAACACCTTACAGGGGGTGCTTCTCACTAAGCAGATGTAAGGTACAATGAAGATCCTATTATGCCAATGGTTTGAAAACTCAAATCAAACACAGCTTGTCACGGTTTTGCTTTTCAGAATGAAGCTCAAGAATTTTAATGTGAAAACCTAGTTTCCTGATTTTTTCCAGATTTTTCAGAAAGCTGTGTTGCTTTCTTTTCAGTCTGAGTTTTTTCTATCTGCTTCTTGGCTTATCTATGGGAGAGAAAAGCTGCGGTTTTTAAACACAAGGTCCAACGGTCAAAAACCAGAGAATCAGCTAAGTATGGAAAATGATTTGCAAACAAAATATATTCTCCAACGGCTAATGATGAATTTATCCCAAAATATAAGGGATTTTGTTATCTTAAAAGATAACCCTTATCTTCCCATAGCCGTGAAGAGGTTTAAAGAGATTTTCAGCTTTTACCAAATCCGAAAATATAGTCATAGGAATCTTTTGATTTGGCAAATCTCCCAAACCTATTTTCGCAAATCTCCATAATATTTTCAAGAACTATCCTCTCCAGAAAAATAGCAATTTTGAAATTCAAAGAAAGTATTCTGGAGATCTTGGCCAACCAAAATGAATTTTCAAAAATAATCGGGTATGGCCACTGCAGTTCAGAAACACCCTAGGCACCCTGTTTGCAGGGTTGTTCGCAACTGGTGTTCTGAAGTACTTTAGCGCAAATACCGATTCAAGAGGTGTTTTAAATGATGTTTTCAATATTGGCATATTAACAAGAGTCTAATTAAATAAAACCTATATACCCAAGACTTCTTGTTTTGAACCAGTCATCTTGTCCGAGATTTGTAGAGCTGCTGTGAACACCAAGGCCACCTTGTTTGCTGGGGTTGTTCTTTGCATTGCTAGAGTTCATGAACACGCTTTACAATCAACTGTCGAGATGGTGTTCTTGACTTAATATGGAATCACCAAGTAAAACCTGTCTAGAAGACTTGTTCTCACATGTAGCAAACCAATTAATACAATAAAGATCACAAACACCAGTTAGGCCTGTTTGAAGATCGTGTTCGGAGCAACATTGCTTGGACAAATTTTTACACTTGGATTTGTTATTGTCAAAACTAAATATAATCAACAAATTCCCCCTTTTTGATGATGACAAACCAAGCGACCATATTGACAAAATTTAAACGCGCTTAACAACGTTTAATGCTGATAGGGATCCTCTAGGTGCTAGGTCATATCTGGGATCCTCTAGATGCTAGGTCATAGGTCATATGGTCTTATTCCCCCTTTTGGCATCATTAAAAAGCATAAGCAACAGGAGTAATGCAAGAAAAGCAATATAGAGCATAAGGTGCAAGTAGCATTAATAAAGGGATATTGCATTAAAAACATTACAATGCCAAAAAACTGAGATGAGAGGAAACAAGAGAACAGCCTAGAGAATCAGGGAGTAGGGGGTGGTTTCGTTTGCAGAGGAGGGATGCTAGGGGCAAGAGTGGAGAGAAGTGCAAGCAAATCTTCATCGCGTTTGGCCGAGAGAGCTCGTTCCTCAGCAAGAGCAGCCTTGACAGCTGAGAGCTCATCCTTGAGGCAAGCATTGTCCTCAAGAACAGCCTCAACCTTGACGGAAGGTTGCCCAGAAACAGGTGGTCGAGGTGGTCGATGACCCTGTTTGGAGACTGACCCTTCGCCAACCTCATAGCCATACCCTAGCAGAGTGTCAATCCCAATCTTATCAATGATTTGGGCCGCCACTCTTCGTGTGAGCACTATCCCAAAGTGCTCAAGCACCCTTGTCAACAGAAACCCATAGCCAAGATCATGTACCTGGGTGGTGTTCGCAATTCGCTCTATGTGGCGAATCATGATTGCAGGGAGGTTTACTGGTTCCTCCCGATCCAGTAGGTCCACCAGACATTGATTGAAGGCATCTGCTGAGTTTCGCCCTTGACCTCGCGGTATTATGTTCTTGATGGTGAACATAAACAGTAGTTGGTGCAGGGAGGTCATTTCACCCTTCTTAACCGAGAGGGGTGTTCTCAGGCCCTGTTTTTGACTAAGGCGTTTGGACACCTCTAAGAGCCTGGCTGTTTCCAGGGCAGTTTTGTCTTCCCTCACATACACAGCAACTCCACGAGAATGGATGCCCATAATGTCACCAAGGGTGGCTGCATCAAAGGAGAAATGGCACTCATTGACAGCACTTGTCACCACCCCATTTGTGACAGAGCAGTTGGCATAGAATTCAGCCAACTCAGGCACAGAATACCCTTGCTGGGTGTTTGCAAACAACTCAAGCCAGCCTTGGGCTCGAAGCTTGTTCAAGAACACCCTCAGACCCTGTTCCTCGAAAAAGCTTACATTCACTACCTTCCCCCTGACGACATTGCGCTTCAGCAACTGCGCATGTTTGTCAGACATAGGAGAGGGAGTGAACTGCTTTGGGCGTTTAAGGATAGGAACAGAGGTGGTAGTTTCTGGTAGGGGGGCTGTTCTGGGCTTTCGCTTGAGGGGTGTTTTGGCAGGAGAGGGCTTCACAGCAGGTTTTTTGGTTGGTTTTGGAGGAGATTGTTCTTCAGAGGACTCGGAAAACACCGGTGTCCCCTGTTTGAAGGTGGTGTTCTCAGAGTCAGAACTCGAGAACCCTTCAGAAGAAGAAGAAATCTCCTCGATGATAGGAGCAGAGGGTTTGGAGGGACGATGAGAGGATTGAAACGCTAGCCTTGTAAATTTTCGAGAGGGCTTAGAGGATTGAGGAGAAGAGGGAGTTTGAGAGGGTTGAGACCTTGATTGTGGCCTTGTTCTTGGCGTTCTGCTACGCCTAGCCACGATTTTCACCCTCTTCCTTTTCTCTCCAGTTTGAAAGTCTGGAGTGGAGATTTCAGCCTCAGGGAGAGAATTCTTCTCTAGACTCTCCTCTGACGACTCATTCGACTTCCCTTGGAAGTCGACATGCAGATCCTCCACAAACACACCTTCGACAGAGGCAGCCCCTGTTTCTGTCGCGGTGTCAGAGAACAACCCAGAAGAACAGGGCTCAAAATTAAACCCTTCAGGGGTTTCCAAGAATTGTTCTTGAGACCCCGACTTTGTTCCCTCTGACTCAACTAAAATGGGACAAGCAATTGCCCCTACGAGGAACACCAATTCCCTTCCACATTCAAAGGGAATATCATCCATTCCCATTCCCACTGATTTTAGGGACAAGCGATTCAGGAACTTGAAAGGCTTGTAAAGAATTGGGCGAGGGGGAGCAGGGATTGAGGCTGCAAGAACGAGGGCTTTTGATTGAGAAGAGTTATTGGAAGCCATTGTTGCTAGAAGAGAGAGATTAGGGTTTAAGGTGTTTGCAGGATGTTCGGTTTTTGCTTGAGGGTGAGATGAACGATAGTACTGAGAGCAGGGCATATAACGAGAGAGAGAGAGAGAGAGCAGCCGAATCTTTGAGAAGATTTCTTGATTTGCAACGGGTAGGAGCATTAACATCTTGTGCCTTGGGAAGGAAAGAAAACACACCGAGCAACCAAGGGGCGTACCTGTTCTCTGTATTATGCCTGTTCTTTGCCGTCTGATCTGATTCGACTGAATGGCATTAAGACGGTTCCAGTACATCCCCTTATGCTGTACTAAGTAGATAAGAGACAAAAAAAATGCACGCAATTCGGGTGTATGCAATCACATCCGTTATTAATAAAATTTGCAAACAGGGGGAAAGAACAGGGTGTAAAGGTTGATCTTACCAAACCCAGTTCATGTTCTGGAAACAGGTATCTCAGGGTGTTCTCACCAACCCTAGTTCCAGTCTATTTCTTTCAAAAAGATCTCTAGCGAGTGCCTTAGTGAATATATCAGCAATTTGATTTTCCGTTGAGCAAAAATTCATAGAGATTAAACCCTTTTCAACATTATCTCTCAAGAAATGATGTCGAATGTCAATATGCTTTGTTCTTTTATGTTGACATGGATTTTTGGCAATGTTAATTGCACTTGTGTTATCACAAAAAATAGGAATGCATCTAATGTCAACACAAAAGTCCTTAAGCTGTTGCCTTATCCACAACAGTTGAGCACAACATGAAGCTGCTGCAACATATTCAGCTTCTGCCTGTGGACATGGCAACTGAATGTTGCTTCTTGATAGCCCAAGATACCAAACAAGGTCCAAGAAAGTGAGCCATACCTGAGGTACTCTTTCTATCAACTAGGAATCCAGCATAGTCAGCGTCAGCATATCCAACAAGATCAAAATTGCAACCTTTAGGATACCATAAAGCTAAATTGGGTGTATGTTTCAAATACCTTAGTATCCGTTTAACAGCCTTAAGATGAGTTTCCTTAGGGTTAGACTGAAAACGGGCACATAAACCAACACTAAAAACAATATCAGGTCTACTAGCGGTTAGGTATAAGAGTGACCCAATCATACCCCTATAGAGTTTCTCCTCAACTGAGGGACTCCCATCATCTATAACCAACTTGGTTGAAGGAGAAATAGGAGTGTCTATGGGTTTGGCTGACTCCATCCCAAAACGCTTAAGTAACTCCTTGATATACTTTTGCTGATGGATCATGGTGCCGTTTGGAGTTTGCTTGATTTGTAAGCCTAAGAAAAAAATTAAGCTCACCCATCATGCTCATCTCAAACTCACTCCTCATCATATTTGAAAATTCATTGCATAAATCATGATGAGTTGCACCAAATATAATGTCATCAACATATATTTGGACAATCAAAAAATGTTCCCCCTTAGATTTTAGAAACAAGGTATTGTCTACCTTGCCTCTTCTAAAATCATTTTCAAGTAAAAAACTTGACAACCGTTCATACCAAGCTCTTGGAGCTTGTTTTAAACCATAAAGTGCCTTGTCAAGTTTAAAAACATGATTTGGAAAATCACCATTTTCAAAACCAGGGGGTTGTTTGACATATACCTCTTCTTTAAGGTATCCGTTTAGGAATGCACTTTTAACATCCATTTGATATAGCTTGATTTCCATATGAGCTGCAAAGGCTATTAAGATTCGAATAGCCTCAATTCTAGCAACTGGTGCAAAGGTTTCTTCATAGTCGATCCCTTCTTCTTGATTGTATCCTTGTACAACCAGCCGTGCCTTGTTCCTAGTGACTGTTCCTGACTCATCCAGTTTGTTTTGGAACACCCACTTGGTTCCAATGATTGTTCTCTCTGCAGGTTTAGGTACAAGGTGCCATACTTTGTTTCTCTCAAATTGATGAAGCTCTTCTTGCATAGCCGTGATCCAATCTGTATCTGCAAGAGCTTCATTCACACTTTTTGGCTCAATGTTAGAGAGAAAAGCATAGAAAGTACAAAAATTCTTTAGTTTAGATCTAGTTTGCACTCCAGTATTAATATCTGACAAGATTTGATCAAGAGGGTGCGAACTATGGTGCTTCCATGGTCGTGGAGTAAGAGGATCCACAGACCCATGCTCTACTCTAGTCGTAACATAATGCTTACGATCATCTCCCGAGCCTGTTTCTGCACATGTTTGTAAGTCTATTCCTGAAGAACACGGTTCCGAACAGGGTTCAGCGGTGTTTTCCCCTGTTTGGTGTTCACCTTGCCTGCTGTTCTGAGGAACACCTTCAGGAGTTGTTTTCTCCATGGTGTTCTTACCTCGTTTATCTTGGAGCAACACTTCTTTTCGAACAAGACCTAATTCAAGTTCATCTTCCTGTGCATCATTCTCACTCAACACGTTAGATTCATTAAAAAGCACATGCACACTTTCCTCAACACACAAGGTTCTTTTGTTAAAGACTTTGTATGCCTTGCTGTGAGAAGAATAGCCAAGGAATATTGCCTCATCACTCCTAGGGTCAAATTTTCCTAAGGCATCCTTCCCATTATTATGCACAAAACACCTACAACCAAATGTCCTTAGGTGCGTAATATTGGGTTTTCTGCCCTTGAAAAGTTCATAAGGAGTTTTGCTCAAAATGGGTCTGATCATGCATCTATTTATAATGTAACATGAGGTGTTCAATGCTTCTGCCCAGAAATACCTAGGAAGACCACTAGCTATAAGCATTGTTCTGGTCATGTCTTCCAGGGTTCGATTTTTGCGCTCAACCACCCCATTTTGTTGGGGTGTTCTTGGGGCTGAGAAGTTATGATCAACACCATGTTCATTACAATAGTTAATAAAACTTGCATTTTCAAACTCAGTTCCATGATCAGATCTCAAGCTAATTAAAGAGTGTCTTACTCTCTTTTCAACCTTTTTGAGAAAGGCAATAAAATTCTCAAAGGTTTCATCTTTGATGCCAAAAACAAGGTCCAAGTAAATCGAGAGTAATCATCCACTACAACAAGCACATACTTTTTCCCACCTCTACTGGTTACCCTCATGGGACCACACAAATCAATGTGTAATAATTCTAGAGGTCGAGTAATGCTTACCCATTTTTTCGATTTAAAAGAAGATCTGACTTGTTTGCCTTTTGCACAAGCTTCACATACCTTGTCATCATTAAATTTGATGGAAGGTAGTCCAATAACTAGGTCTTTTGAAACAAGTTTGTTTAACAAGGATAAGCTTGCATGACCTAGTCTCTTGTGCCATAGCATTATATCATCATTTAATGCATTTAAACAAGTCAGATTATTTTGGGGAAGAGTGGAAATACAAACTTTATAAACATTTTGACATCGCTTCCCCCTCAACACAACATCTCCTGTGTCGTCATTCACAACCAAGCAACGTGTTTTTGAAAACAGTACTAGGTTGTTCTTGTCACACAGTTGGGACACACTTAGCAAATTGTGTTTTAAACCATCAACTAAGTGCACATTATCAATTGAGTGGGAGAGAGTTTTACCAATATTACCTATACCGACAATTGTCTCAGACTTGCCGTTTCCAAATGCTACACTCCCACCATTCAGAGCTATAAGTGAGAGAAAGTTTGATCTTTCACCAGTCATGTGCCGTGAACACCCACTATCAACAAACCACAACTGCCTGTTTCCAAGGGTGTTAGTGGGGTTGTTCGTAAGGTTGTTCTCTCTCACTTCAGCCTGCAAAACAAATCACGGGTTAGTTTTGGGAACCCAGATCCACTTGGGTCCCATTCTTTTAGACATGTAAAGCTCATCTTTTCTAATCTAGATTTGTTTCACATACCTTTCATTCTTTTCATTGGCATGTTTTCTTAAAGGGCAAGTGTATCTATAATGACCCGTTTTGCCACAATGAAAGCAAACAATGTTTTCAGGTAATCCCACATACTTTCTGTGAATTGGGTAGACTGTTCATTTAGGCTTATACCCAAGTCCCTTTTTGTTTCGACTATGGTGAGTGTTTAACCAATCAAGGGCTCGTGAGGACTCGTTCCAGCGCTTGGTTGTGGTAAGCTCGTTTT
The DNA here is from genome assembly GCA_029747015.1 of Carnegiea gigantea. Taxonomy (NCBI): domain Eukaryota; kingdom Viridiplantae; phylum Streptophyta; class Magnoliopsida; order Caryophyllales; family Cactaceae; genus Carnegiea; species Carnegiea gigantea. The sequence goes on from JAKOGI010000281.1 coordinate 184,858, forward strand.
CCAGTTTTTCTATATCAGCATGTAAACCTTTGTTCTCCCTGAGCAAGGACTCAACCATTCCTTCTACCTCAAAGAGTTTTTCCTCCATTCGAGAATAATCTCCTTCTTTTATAAAGAGGTTTTCTTTGAGCAAGTTAATATTCTCATGTAAACCGAGGTTTTCATTTTTAAGAATTTCATTTTCAAGTTCTAGGTCACGAACTTCTCTTTTTAGATCCGCACAAGTGTCTATCAAATTATATAGAAGTTCTTCTAAAGTAGCTTTGTTAAGACCATGTACCTTGCTCTTGAGATCTAAGAGGCTGATTGTTGATTCATCATCTGAATCTGAATTACTTTGTGCCATAAGTGCTACGACCCCTTCTTCAGCTTCAGATTCTCCTTCATCCTCAGAGGAATCTCCCCAAGCAGCCAGCAAAGCTTTCGAGAATCGCTTGCCCAGATTCTTTACAGGGTGTTTTCGAACCTGTTTTCGAGGGTGTTCGGGCGTCTGATCTTCTCGAAGCAGAGGGCAATTTTTGACTAAGTGATCTGGTTTGCCGCACTTGAAACACCCTGTGAGCTGTTCTTTGGAGGTGTTTCTGGACTTGCTGAAGTCTTTTCTTTTGTTGTTTTCCTTGACCTTTTTGAAGAATTTCTTTAATTTTCTGGACATTAGGGCCATTTCTTCATCTTCAAGGTCAGAGTTAGTGTCCTCATGTGCTTTCAAGGTAAGCCCACGATCCTTCTTTTGCCCCTCTCTTTGCTGTGAGTTCTTTCGGAGTTCATAGGTCTGGAGATTACCAATCAACTCGTCGAGGGTGATCTTGTTCATATCTTTAGCCTCTTGGATGGCTGTTACTTTGGCCTCCCACGTGCGAGGTAAAATTCTAAGGATTTTCCTCACCAACTCTTCAGTGGTGAAAGATCTTCCCAGGGATTTTAACTCGTTCGTGATGTGGGTGAACCGTGTATACATGTCCATCACAGTTTTATGATCACCCATATCAAACAACTCATATTGTCGCATAAGTAGCTCAATTCTAGATTGTTTAACTTGACTCGTACCTTCATGAGCAACTTGCAGGGCATTCCAGATAGCTTGGGCTGATTCACACTCAGAGATGCGAGTGTATTCATCGGGTCCTAGGCTAAAATATAGAAGCTTTTTGGCCTTGGCATTTTTCTCCATTTTCTTGTAGTCCTCGGCATCAAACTCTATGGATTCCTTGAGAACCTTCTTGCCATCTTCAAGCACCTTGGTGGGAACAAGGGGCCCGTTCTTGATGAGCATCCATAATTCATAATCTTCTGCCTGAATATAGTTCTCCATCCTATTCTTCCACCAACTATAATGTTGGCCGTTGAAATAGGGTGGACGAGTAATGGATTGCCCTTCAAGAATTCCTTATGGGGTACTCATCTTCAGAATCTCTCAAGGTGTTAACCTTTTGTAAGAGAACCTGCTCTGATACCACTTGTTGAGTTCGTGAGTATACAACCACAAGAGGGGGGTGAATTGTGGTGTCTGATTTTCGCGTTGTAAATAACAAACACCCTCACAGAGGTTGTTCTCAAATGACAAACACCCTGATAGCTTGTTTGCACGGGGTGTTCTCAAATATTGCAGATGCGAAAATCACCAAGATAAATGCGGAAAATAAAGCACACATAATTTTTACGTGGAAAACACCTCTAGCCCAACTGAGGTGTGAAAAACCACGACCTACCTCGTGTAGGATTTAACCACTTTCACTAACGGGCTTCACACGTTACAAATATAACACACCTTGTTACAACTTGCAACCACGTAACCTTCTTCCCAAAGACAGGTTACACCACGTCCAACCTTCGCAAGATTAGACACGTCCAAGTCCACACGACTAGGACACACTCACTCACTTTTCTGATCCAAGATCAGGGTTACAAACACCTTACAGGGGGTGCTTCTCACTAAGCAGATGTAAGGTACAATGAAGATCCTATTATGCCAATGGTTTGAAAACTCAAATCAAACACAGCTTGTCACGGTTTTGCTTTTCAGAATGAAGCTCAAGAATTTTAATGTGAAAACCGAGTTTCCTGATTTTTTCCAGATTTTTCAGAAAGCTGTGTTGCTTCTCTTTTTCAGTCTGAGTTTTTTCTATCTGCTTCTTGGCTTTTCTATGGGAGAGAAAAGCTGCGGTTTTTAAACACAAGGTCCAACGGTCAAAAACCAAAGACTCAGCTAAGTATGGAAAATGATTTGCAAACAAAATATATTCTCCAACGGCTAATGATGAATTTATCCCAAAATATAAGGGATTTTGTTATCTTAAAAGATAACCCTTATCTTCCCATAGCCGTGAAGAGGTTTAAAGAGATTTTCAGCTTTTACCAAATCCGAAAATATAGTCATAGGAATCTTTTGATTTGGCAAATCTCCCAAACCTATTTTCGCAAATCTCCATAATATTTTCAAGAACTATCCTCTCCAGAAAAATAGCAATTTTGAAATTCAAAGAAAGTATTCTGGAGATCTTGGCCAACCAAAATAAATTTTCAAAAATAATCGGGTATGGCCACTGCAGTTCAGAAACACCCTAGGCACCCTGTTTGCAGGGTTGTTCGCAACTGGTGTTCTGAAGTACTTTAGCGCAAATACCGATTCAAGAGGTGTTTAAAATGATGTTTTCAATATTGGCATATTAACAAGAGTCTAATTAAATAAAACCTATATACCCAAGACTTCTTGTTTTGAACCAGTCATCTTGTCCGAGATTTGTAGAGCTGCTGTGAACACCAAGGCCACCTTGTTTGCTGGGATTGTTCTTTGCATTGCTAGAGTTCATGAACACGCTTTACAATCAACTGTCGAGATGGTGTTCTTGACTTAATATGGAATCACCAAGTAAAACCTGTCTAGAAGACTTGTTCTCACATGTAGCAAACCAGTTAATACAATAAAGATCACAAACACCAGTTAAACCTGTTTGGAGATCGTGTTCGGAGCAACATTACTTGGACAAATTTTTACACTTGGATTTGTTATCATCAAAACTAAATATAATCAATAGGTAGGAACTAGGAAAGGAAACAACCATTCTCTGATTTTTGCAATATGACAGGACATATTGTCCAGAAATGCTATAAGATACATAATTATCTTCCTAGTCACAAGCTTTACAAAGGCAGAAGGATAGCTACAGTGGCACAATCTTATGATATAACTTCTGGACGTGCTTCTGCCAATGATAATGAAGCATATGCTGCTTATGGTAATTCCAGTACTGCTCTATTAGTTCCTTCTCTTACCCCTGAACAATATGCTCAGTCACTGCAAGTTCTTCACAAGCATAACGCTGACTAAGAGAAGGCCAACAATGATGCTATAACAGCTGCTAGCTTCATTACTATAATAGGTAACAACACCTAGATTATTGACAGTGGGGCTAGTGATCATATCACTCATGATCTATCCCTACTTCATGACACAAAAACAGTTCATCAAGCTTGCTACATTACTATGCCTAATGGAAAAAAGGCACAAATACAACATGTTGGTTCCATGGCATTAGGATCTAGTTTAATCATCAAAAATGTCTTGCATTCCCCAAAGTTTCAGTTTAATATGCTTTCCATCAGCTAGCTCACTTAGTAGTTCTCAATAAATATTATTTTTACACCTAATCTCTATCTCCTTCAAGACCCCACTATGCAGAGGGCAGTAATCCTTGGTAAAGAACACAATGGATTATATCACCTGTACAAGAGTGATCAATTTTTGGAAGTTAAGAGCAGTCAAGCAAGTAAGAAGAGAGTGGATGCTGCTACAGTATGTTTTTCTGATGCAGAATTATGGCATATTAGACTAAGGCATTTGTCTTTTGACCAATTGAAATATGTGGGGGCTTCTAATTGTGATAATGTCAGCTAGGGTGTTTGTCAAATTTGTCCAATGGCAAAGTTACAAAGAAACTCTTTTCCTCTGAGCACCACAAGGTCTATGTTCTGGTTTGACCTATTACATGTTGATATGTAGGGGCCTTATCCTCAGAAAACATACAATAAATCTCAATATTTTTTAACAATAGTTGATGACTATTCAAGGGCAACTTGGGTACATCTGATGGCTCATAAAAGCAATGCTTTCCCCTTATTAAAGGCTTTTGTTTCTTTTGTTGAGAAACAATTCATAGCTCATGTCAAGATTATTAGAATAGACAACGGAATGGAATTCAAAGAATCTTCTACTTTAGAGTTTTATAAATGTCAAGGGATCATGCATCAAACATCTTGTGTGGACACCCCTCAACAAAATAGGATAGTGGAAAGAAAGCATCAACATTTGTTACAAGTTATAAGGGTCTTATGTTTCAATCAAATTTGCCAAAACAATACTAAAGGAAGCACTCTTACCTACAATTTACCTCATAAATAGGATACCTACATCCCTTCTCCAAAATGGGTCCCCTTTTGAAGCCCTTTACAATGTCAAACCTTGTTGTGATCACTTAAAAGCATTTGGATGCCTTTGTTATGCCTCTAAACTGAAAAGTCATAGAGACAAGTTTCAACCAAGAGCACATCCTTGCATTTTTCTTGGTTATCCATATGGCCAAAAGGCCTACAAACTACTCAACGTAGCAGCTAATAAGGACTTTACTTCCAAGGATGTCTCCTTTCATGAACATATCTTTCCATATCAACATATTTCACATCAGTCTTCCCTTCCTCTTCCAATGGTTACAGAGTTTTTACCTGAAACCATTGAATTTTAGGAACCTGAGCAAAATTACTTTTCTCAGCCTACAGCTGAACTTATCGGCATGCAATATGCTGATTATTCTTCCAGTGGTACACTACATTCCCCTAATGAGCTTATGCCTTACTCACCTGTGAGCTCAAGTCACAACTCTACTACTGTTCCAGTTTCATCAATAGTCCCAGCTTATGTCAGGAGATCCACTAGAAATCGTCAATAGCCTCAATACCTAAAGGATCACTTCTGTGGAATGGTTCATTCAACATCTCTCCCAGCTGAACACTATGCAATGGTTTCTCATCTAACAAATTACACTGAACCAAAGTCTTATGAAGAGGCTTTCAAGGATCCAGCTTGGGTACAAGCAATGGACAAGGAAATAGATACCCTTTTGACTAATCGGACTTGGGAATACATTGATTTACTTCCTGGTAAGAGAGCAATCAGCAATAAATGGGTCTACATAGTTAAACTCAAGTCAGATGGAACTCTAGAAAGACTGAAGGCAAGACTTGTAACCAGAGGATTCACTCAATAATATGGTGTCGATTATCAAGAGGTCTTCTCACTTGTTGTTAAAATGGCAACCATAAGAAGCATTATAGCTCTAGCTGCATCAAAAGGCTAGATTCTATCTCAATTAGACATCAACAATGCATTTCTTCATAGAGATCTTAATGAGGAAGTGTATATGGAGATGCCTAAAGGAATTCCTAATCCTTCGAATAAAGTTTACAGATTGAGAAAATCCCTTTATGGCTTAAAACAGGCAAGCAGGCAGTGGTTTAGTAAATTAACCAGTACCTTGCTTTCCTTGGGATATCAACAGTCAAAGAATGACTACTCACTCTTTATCAACAAATCCTCTACACATAGCACACTTATAATTGTGTATGTGGATGACATTGTGATCACAGGATCAGATCAAGCAGAGATTCAGCATGTAAAACAACACTTAAACCATTGTGTTGGCGAAAGACCTTGGAAAGCTTCATTATTTTCTTGGCTTAGAGCTCAGTTACCTTCCAGATGGCATAGTGCTATCTCAGAGGAAATTCACTATAGAACTCTTCAAAGATAGTTGACTAACTGATTTGAAGCTAGCCACTACCCCCCTTACCTCTTCACATTAAGCTCACTCTAGATGAAGTGAGAACTTCTATCCAACCCCACCTATTATAGAACAATGATTGGTAAGATCAAGTCTCTTACCAACACAAGACCAGATCTCAGCTTTACAGCTCAAATACTTAGTTAATTCATACAAAATCCAAGGACATCTCATTTACAAGCACTTCAACACACCTTAGTATACATTCAAGTAACAATAGAGAAAGGTATCTTACCAAAGGCCTCAAATCAGCTTTCATTATAGGCATACTCAGATTCAGATTGGGCAGGTTATCCCTTTTCAAGAAGATCAACTATAGGGTACATTGTTCTTTTTAGCTTATCTCCCATTAGCTGTAAAAGTAAGAAACAAAGCACAATCTCTTAGTCTTCTTCTGAGGCTGAGTACAGGGCCATGTCCTAAGCAGCAGCTGAGATCACCTGGCTAGTTAGGTTGCTCGAAGAGATTAGTGTCTATGGATTAAAACCTATCACACTGAATTGTGACAATCAATCTTCCATTCACATTGGTAAAAATCACGTGTTTCATAAGCGTACGAAACACATAGAAATAGACTATCATTTCGCCCGGGAAAAAGTCCTAGAAGATTTGCTACAACTTACTTATATGCCCACAGAACAGCATCTCGCAGATGTCCTCACTAAGGTTCTGCCTTCTCCTCAGCAAGACCTTCTATTAGCCAAGCTGGGTATGGTTCCTCATCCTCACCATTCCAGCTTGAGGGGAGGTGATGAACTATATAATAGTAACCAGTAGAAGGCCCCTCCCCCATAGTTTGTTATGTTGATGTGTCATAACAAACTAACTAATTCTACCAACTTGCATTGAGGCACAACTAACATACATGTATGTGTGTGTGTGTGTGTGTGTGTGTGTGTGTGTGTGTGTATACATACATATATATATATATAATATATATATATATATAATATATATATATATATATATATATATATATATATATATATATATATATAGCCTGATATGCTCTGTAATACACAAGATATGAATACATTGATTGAAGATTGTAAATACAAATTCCATATCATTCTATCTCTCTTTTTATCTTCCTGTTCTACCTATGAATGAGTTTCTTCGTGCCTGGGCTTAACACTGATCAAGGTGACCCTTTCTATCCTTCTTCAAAGTAGATATTCATTCATGAATTCTTACCCAAAATAAATAAATTAAAGTAGCATGCTCGAATTAATTGGGTTGAATTAATTGAATTGTAAGCAAGTGTGGCATTGATTAGGTGCTAGTAAGGGAATTAAGATTTAAGCAAGCACAATGCTATTATATTAAGTATGTGTATGTCTCATTTGTAGGGATGACAATTACATCCGAATTTGAAGTAGATTCGATCTGATTTGAGGTAAAATTATCCGATTTGAATCCGAAATTAAAAAATTTGAGTCCGAATCTAATAAAAATAATCCAAATCCGAGTCGGATGGGGAGGAAGGGTAAAATCCAATCCGGCTTTTAATCCATTCGAATTAGACTTTTAAATATTTCAAATTTAAAATTTAAGTTTAAATTTAAAAATTTTTGGAAATAAAACCTGCCCAATATACCCACCCTCCCCCACCCTATGGTGCCAGCCCAGCCCAGTGTTATTTTTTTGGTTAGCAAAGTTTTTTTTTTTTAATATGTAAAATTAAAATGGTGAAACTCTAATACTCCCCCAAGTTACTCTCTCCCCTCACCACTTACGCCAGTTCGGCTCGCTAGTCGCTCTCGACCTCTCACCAGTCGCTAGTCAGACTGTCAGAGTAGTAGCTTTGTC